>OX459054.1:1222500-1532182 GCA_949775005.1 Orthosia gothica
CGTAATACGAAATTAACGCGATCACCTTGCGATAAATGCACATTTCAGTTATTAGATTTTTATTGTTAGCAGTGCTGTCGTAAAATTATTATGGTGTGGCTATAGCTCATATATAATGCGGATTCGCGATTGAAGAGCAATTATTTCGCAAAAATATGCCTTCCAATTTTTTGACGTAAAGCGATATTCGCGCGATGATTGTACAATCTCTGCGCAAATATTGTTAATTGCTGTTTCATACGTAATAAGCCTGCCGGTTCGTGGCTCATTGAAAGTTCCGCGACCGGCCGGCGCGCGCTGCGTGGGCGCTCGGCGCTCCGTAGCGACCGTAGCTCGTAGGTCCTCTGCGCCCGAGTGCAACGCTCAACCTGAACTATAGGTAAAGCCGCCCCTGGACCTCACCTGCTGGTACCTATTATACAGGGTGGAATTTAGTGTGCCACCTGAAGGGAAAGTACTCTTACTGTAGATAGAAAATTTTACACAAAGAAAACATTCCTTTATTTTTGAAAAGAAAGAAAACTGCATTCTAAAACTTTCGAAAATTCGCTTGCCACACCCTGGAATCGAACCGACTAAAATCTTAAAAAATTACATCCTGTACATTTATTTCATCGTCGTTAGGATGAAATATTAAATTAATGATTTACAAAAAATGTTAAACTGACTAATTAGTTGTTGTTATTGAATGTTACTAGAAATGAATTCGTTAGAAGAATAAATTTGTTTATCTAAGAAAACGGAGCCTATTTAGAGCAACTAATTAATTAGTTTTGATTTAATGAATTTAAGATTTCATGGTTTTCCTTTCATTCCATTCGACACATGGCTGACATGTTAGTGCTGCAAATTTAAAAAAGAAAATTGAGGTGCGTTCCGTTTTCCCCGCCGGAAAAAGAGGGGTGTTATAAGTTTAATTATTCATCAATGGGGAGAGAAGCTAGGGTATGTTTTGGTGGGAATCGCTGTTGGTGAGAACAGCATTACCTATAAAATGCCAAAAATAACTTCTGCTGTACTCGTGGCGGAGTACCGTATAAAGCAGAGCCCTAGCCAGTCTGAGTCATCCACGTCCCCGTCGTTCTCCCTGGGACCTGCTGCAACCGCGCCGCCGCGCGTCCGCCACCCCGAGTTGCAGCTGAGCTAACGGATGCAGGGCGAAGGGCGAATATTCTGCGCCTTAAAACAGAATCGTCTCACTAGGGAGGATACCCGAAATAAAACCGAGCACATCCGAAGGCTCTAAGGCGGCAGCCCCGCTATCGGATTAAGGCACAGTGGGCTAATCACCCGCTTGCCCGACAATAATTAATTGATTCCTGAAACCGAAACAGTTAGAAACCGGACCGATCTTTCAACGACGACTTTTGGCATGAAAAAACGGACACGTATTGCTTATTGGAACGTACGCACACTTAGCGATGACAGCCGACTAGCCCAAGCAGAAGCAGTAATGCTTAGCTACAAACTTCAGATACTCGGTCTGAGCGAAGTGAGGAGAAACGGTTTTGGTGAGCTGAGATCGTCTGGGGGCTTGACTTTGCTGTATTCAGGTAAAGAAAATGAGGAAGATGTGCGCGAGTATGGCGTGGGACTCCTCCTTTCTAATGCAGCTAAGAATAGCCTATTGGACTGGAAACGGATCTCAGACTGGATCATGTGTGCCCGTTTCAACTCAAGAGCCCGGAAGATCTCCATTATCCAGTGCTACGCCCCAACCATTGCAACAACAGAGGATACCAAGGACGACTTCTCTCTACAATGCCCTCAACGCCACCCTTAGGAGCATAAAAAACCAAGATATCGTCATCGTCATGGGGGACCTGAATGCTAAGGTTGGGAGTGTTAACACTAACCGCGAGCGCCATATGGGTACACAGGGACTTGGAGTGTACAACGAGAATGGGGAGCGATTCATCGAGTTTTGTCAGAACCACGACCTTACCATCGGAGGAACATTATTCATTCATGGCGACCACCATATGTACACGTGGAACTCACCGGATGGAATCACCAAGAACCAAATTGACCACCTCGCCATTAGTTCCAAATGGCGGTCTTCACTGCTCGATGTCCGCAACCGCAGGGGCGCCGATATTGATAGCGACCACCATATGGTAGTTGCTGAAGTCCGGCTCAAGGTTGCAGTTGCCCGTGCGGCTGGAGGACCTGGCAAGATTGGGAGAAGTTTGGAGGTGAGCAAACTGTATGACTCAGACACGCGTAAAACTTTTCAAGTGGAATTGCGCAATCGCTTTTCTGTACTCGATGCTGCTACGGACTCATTAGACGAGGAGTGGAACCGCATCAAAGTCGCCTATACAGAGACCAGCTCCGTCGTTCTAGGGCACAAATCGACTCATTCCCGGGTGGACTGGATGTCACAACGCACCTGGAACCTGATCGAAGGTAGAAGGAATCTGAGACTGCTTGAGACCCATAACGACGCCATACGAGCAGACCTTAACACGCAATACCGTCAGAAACGCAAGGAAATCTATCGCAGTACCCGCAAAGATAGGAGACGCTGGGCTGATGGTATTGCTGATCGTGCTCAACAAGCTGCAAACTCCGGCAACTTGAAAGAGTTGTACAATGCTACCAAAACCTTGGCAGGTAACAGCAAGTCAAGGAAGAAGCCGCTGAAATCCAAAGATGGTCAGCTCATTGTGACTTCAGAAGGGCAGCTACTTCGCTGGCGTAAGCACTTTGAAGAGGTCTTCAGTCTGTCAGCTACATCGGCGCCTAACGTGCTGCAAGTCAGTTCGCCACCCTACCAGCTTCTCAACATTAACACGGAACCACCGTTAGACACAGATAACAGGCGCCGTAGCATAGAGTGGGGATTATCCAACGTCTTGGAAGACTTGGTTTACGCCGATGACCTATGCCTGCTGACTCATCATACCCACGCCGATATGCAAGCAAAGCTAAAAGATCTACGTCAGTAAGCGGCAAAAACGGGGCTCAAAATAAAAACAAAGAAGAAATGAGAACTGTTGTGAAGAACCACTCACCGTTGCTGATTGGCACAGAGGCAGTGGAACGCGTCCACAAATTTACATACCTCGAGAGTGTCGTGTCAGAGACTGGAGGAAGTAGCGAGGACATCGCTTCACGGATCGCCAAAGCACGAGCAACCTTCGCGCAGCTGAGACCTGTTTGGCAATCGCGGACACTGACCCGAAGGATTAAACTCAAAATCTTCGGGTCCAATGGCAAATCCGTGCTGCTCTACGGGTGCGAAACGTGAAAAGTCACAAAGGACATCTCACGCCAAATACAAGTCTTCGTCGCATTCTCGGAGTTTACTGGCCCGAGACCATCTCCAATGTAGAGCTTTTGGAGAAATGCCACGAGAGCCCGATCGACCGCCAGATCAAGCGTCGCAAGTGGAGATGGATTGGCCACACGCTCCGAAGGGGTCCTGATCACATACCCAAACAAGCTTTGGACTGCAATCCCCAGGGGAAACGAAAGCGTGGCCGTCCCCGTCTGCCCTGGCGTCGCACAGTGTTGGCAGAAGCGACGAGCATCGGAATGACATGGAGCGAGGTGAAGCGTGAAGCTCAAGAGCGATCGCGATGGACGACATCTGTGGACGCCCTCTGCCCCATCTAGGGGTTAAAGGAGATTAAGTCAAAGTATAAGTTTCACGTGTGTTGCTGTGTATCTGTCTGTGACATCATAGCGCCTAAAAGGATGAACCGATTTTGATGATTTAGTTATGTATGATTTAGTTTTTTTTTGTTTGAAAGGTGATTTTGTCGAGAATGTTCTTAGCTATGTTTGAATAAAATCGGTTCAGCCCATAGACTATACACTTATATACAGAGAGTTCAGCCGTTCAAAAGTTGTGGGCATTTTACTGTTTGAATCAGGGTGTTTTCGCAAGATAAATGGGTCGGGGGTTTTTAAATTTTAGTTGTCACGGAACTCCGTGACAAGTAGCTAGCTTTAAAAACCTAAAAAAATAAAGTTGTCATCAAAGTAACCCCAGATCTCAATGTAACCCCGTTTAACCGGTACACTTCAAATTTTATTTAAGTAGGTAGTTTCATATATTCAAGATATGATATATTAAAGATATTGTGTGCATCAGAATGGCGGGTGTATGACTACAAATGGTCATGCTGTATGCGTGAGAGCAATGTACGAGCAATGTACCGAATGTACGTAAAATTGGAAGCAATGTACTATTTTAAAACCACAGTTTTTTGAAAAAGTATTTGAGTCGCCATCCTGATATCAGAATGGCGGGTGTATTTAAAATCTGAACAAATTACCTACTATCTGAGTGTGAAATGTCTACCGTAGCAATGTACGACCAATGTACGTTATCATATTAAAAGCATCACCAGATGCTATCAACGGTTAAAAAGTTATTATAAAAATAAAATTTCTCCACATTTAGAGCCTGTTCAATTTTATTAGCAACAAGTTGTGTCTACGTAATACGTTGCTATGTCTAAACTAAAGGGATTTCTTGTGTGAACAAATGTCCATATTGGCCATACGATATGCGTGAGAGAAATGTACGAGCAATGTACTGAATGTACGTAAAATTTGAAGCAATGTACTATTTTAAAACCACAGTTTTTAGAAAAGATATTTGAGCCGCCAACCTGATGTTGGAATGGGGGGGTATATTCAAATCTGAATAAATTACCAACTGGCTGATTGTGAAATGCCTACCGTAGCAATGTACGATCAATGTTCGTTATCATATTAAAAGAATAACCAGATGCTATCAACGGTTAAAGAGTAATTATAAAAATAAAATTTCGCCACATTTCTTGTGTGAACAAATGTCCATATTGGCCATGCGATATGCGTGAGAGCAATGTACGAGCAATGTACCGAATGTACGTAAAATTTGAAGCAATGTACTATTTTAAAACCACAGTTTTTAGAAAAGGTATTTGAGCCGCCAACCTGATATCAGACTGGCGGGTGTATTGCAAATCTGAACACTATCTGACTGTGAAATGCCTACCTTAGCAATGTACGACCAATGTACGTTATCATATTAAAAGCATCACCAGATGCTATCAACGGTTAAAGAGTTATTATAAAAATAAAATTTCTCCACATTTAGAGCCTGTTCAATTTTATTAGCAACTTGTGCCTACGTTATACGTTGCTATGTCTAAATTATTCGCCGTCCAACCTGTCATTTTACACCTTGACTGTTCAAAACGAATCATTTAGTGATGAACTAATGTGGTAACCGATTCTATCGCATATAACAATTGAATGTATCCATGAAAAAGTTTCAATCGATAAAACACAGTTATTTTATTTTTGCTTTATACCCGACTGCCGAAGGAGGGTAATGTGTTTATCTCAGTCTGTGCATGTTTGATGTTCCTAGTGGTGTTCTAGAGACCAAACGCATACGCCAATTTTGATGATTCATACGTCAATCGATTCGTCTTAATCTTGCGAGTGGCACTGGCTACATTAAAATGGGAAAATAGAAAAATACCGGCTATTGGGCGCCATATTCTGGCGTCCGAATTTTCTTTTCTTCAAAGATCGTTTCGTATGGGGTATCAAAATAAATGTGGCGGGCTCTGGCTTGGCCACCAACTGGGCTTTTAATTTTGATAACACAAATATTATGTCCGTAAGGACTGAGGAGCCATTTTTTGTATCTTAATTAAATTAATATACTTATTTAGTGACTTCGAGACTTGGGCTGTACTGCAGTCTCTCCAACGGTGCCAGATCGACTACCGGTACATTGAGGTGTTGAAGTGTTTGTACAGAAACGCCACCATGTCAGTCCGTCTTCAGGATCAGACCTCGAAACCAATATTTCTACAGCGTGGCGTGAGACAGGTAGATGTCATTACTCCGAAACTGTTCACTGCTGCGCTGGAGGATGTATTCAAGGTCTGGACTGGAGGGGCCTAGGCATCAATGTTAATGGCGAGTACATTACTCACCTTCGGTTTGCCGACGACATAGTGGTCATGGCTGAGACCATGGAGAGCCTCAATACAATGCTCGATGACCTCAGTAGAGCTTCCGAAAGAGTGGGTCTGAAAATGAACATGGACAAAAACAAGGTGATGTTGAATGCCCATGTTACACCCACTCCTATCAAGGTTGGAGACTCTACACTCGAAGTTGTGGACGAATAAGTCTACCTGGGACGGACGATCCAGTTGGGTAAGGCCAACTTCGAGAGAGAGATCAACCGTCGAATCCGACTCGGCTGGGCAGCGTTCGGGAAGTTGCGCGGTGTCTTCTCGTCCAACTTACCACAGTGTCTCAAGACAAAAGTCTATGACCAGTGTGTGTTGCCAGTGATGACATATGGCTCTGAGACGTGGTCGCTTACAATGGGCCTCATCAGAAATTTTACAGTCACTCAAAGGGCAATGGAGAGGGCTATGCTCGGCGTTTCCTTGCGTGATCGAATCAGAAATGTAGAGATCCGTAAGAGAATCAATGTTACCGACATAGCTCGAAGAATTGCCAAACTTAAGTGGCAGTGGGCAGGGCACATTGCTCGCAGAACGGATGGCCGATGGGGCAGAAAGGTTCTGGAGTGGCAACCGCGAACCGGAAGCCGTTGCGTGGAAGGCCTCCCACCAGGTGGACCGATGACCTGGTGAAGGTTGCGGGGATCCGCTGGTTGCGAGCCGCACGGGACCGGTCAATGTGGCGACGCTTGGGGGAGGCCTATGTCCAGCAGTGGACGTCTTTCAGCTGATATGATGATGATGATGACTTATTTAGTAGTAAGTTTAAAAATTTTGTAGGTTCGATCCTCGATTTTTTAGTATAATACTTCAAAAGTTATATAGACATAAAGGTGGCTCCTCAATCTCAATGTTTGGATTGAGGAGCCACCTCAGAATCTGAATCAGATTTTGTAGTATTTGAGAGTATTTATTACACAAAAAATCTGAGCTCGGTTGCATTAAAATTAAATAAGTTATCATACATTATATGTGGCTCCTCAGAACATCCATACGACTCGTCATTTTTCAATACCCATAAACTTATTAATAATATTATGGAGGTACTTCATACCCATACATCACAAGAAGCAGTAGTTCAATTAATGCGCAATTTCTTCGTCATTTAGTAGTAAGTAGTAAGTAGTTAGTAGTTTAGTTTTATTATTATCTTTTATTTAGTTTAGTTCATTTTTTATTTTTTTCTTTTCATTGTCGTGAAAATTGGATCAACCGATGAAGGCAAATCATGTACATTTTTGAAATTGACGCTATACTTAATGAAAGCTTCTTTTTGTTCTTTTAATGGAACCAAACTTTGTTTTCCTCCTCTCTTCTTTATTTTTAATTTTATTAAGTTCACTGCACTTAGAATAAAACGCATCCACGATACAGGCAAATTTCCTAGAATGGCCAATGTTTTTTATAGAAAATAAATATCACAATGAAAGTAATGACTGATCTTTAATTGATTATAAGTACATGGTTAAAGGTTAAATAATAACTTAAAATAAATTGACATTATGCATATTCATTTAGATTCATCTTCACTACGTTATTATTAAATATACATTCATAAAAAAACATAATAAGTAAACAAAAATAATAACAAATATCATGCTGTGCAGTTGGAGGATACACATTCGCGAGCTGGTTGACCAGAACCAGATGTATGCTCCAACTGATCAGCATGATTTTCTTCTTGTATACGTCTTTTTAGTTCGATCTTAAGCAGTTGTGTTTTTGATTTTTTTAATTAACTATTTTTAATTATTACTTATTAGTTAACATTTTTTTTCGGATTAGATATATTTAAACATAAAAGTGTTATATATTATAGATACACCACAAGAAGGGCTTGGAAGAAAAACATATTTGGGACAACAATATGGCGGCAACAATCCGGCATTTTTCTATGTTCCAATTTTAATGTTGCCAGTGCAGTAACACTCGCAAGGTTAAGACGAATCGATTGACGTAAGAATCATCAAAATCGGCCAACTCGTTTGGTCTCTAGAACGCCACTAGGTAAAAACATACATGCACACATAGACTGATAAACACGTTACCCTCCATCGGCAGTGGCGTAAAAATAAAAATCAAAGCAAAAATAAAATAACTTTGTGTTTAATCGATTAAATTTGTTTCATTGTTAAATTAAATTGTTAAATGAAATTGAATCGGTTACCACATTAGTTCATCACTAAATGATTCGTTTTTGAGCTGTCAAAGTGTAAAATGACAGGTTGGACGGCGAGTAATTTAGCAACGTATAACGCAGGCACAAGTTGCTAATAAAATTGATCAGGCTCTTAATGTGGAGAAATTTGATTTTTATAATAACTCTTTAACCGTTGATAGCATCTGGTGATGCTTTTAATATGTTAACGTACATTGGTCGTACATTGCTAAGGTAGGCATTTCACAGTCAGATAGTGTTCAGATTTGCAATACACCCGCCAGTCTGATATCAGGTTGGCGGCTCAAATACCCTTTCTAAAAACTGTGGTTTTAAAATAGTACATTGCTTCAAATTTTACGTACATTCGGTACATTGCTCTCACGCATATCGCATGGCCAATATGGACATTTGTTCACACAAGAAATGTGGCGAAATTTTATTTTTATAATTACTCTTTAACCGTTGATAGCATCTGGTTATTCTTTTAATATGATAACGAACATTGATCGTACATTGCTACGGTAGGCATTTCACAATCAGCCAGTTGGTAATTTATTCAGATTTTGAATATACCCCCCCATTCCAACATCAGGTTGGCGGCTCAAATATCTTTTCTAAAAACTGTGGTTTTAAAATAGTACATTGCTTCAAATTTTACGTACATTCGGTACATTGCTCGTACATTTCTCTCATGCATATCGTATGGCCAATATGGACATTTGTTCACACAAGAAATCCCTTTAGTTTAGACATAGCAACGTATTACGTAGACACAACTTGTTGCTAATAAAATTGAACAGGCTCTAAATGTGGAGAAATTTTATTTTTATAATAACTCTTTAACCGTTGATAGCATCTGGTTATTCTTTTAATATGATAACGTACATTGGTCGTACATTGCTACGGTAGGCATTTCACACTCAGATAGTAGGTAATTTATTCAGATCTTAAATACACCCGCTATTCTGATATCAGGATGGCGACTCAAATACTTTTTCAAAAAACTGTGGTTTTAAAATAGTACATTGCTTCAAATTTTACGTACATTCGGTACATTGCTCGTACATTGCTCTCACGCATATAGCATGACCATTTGTAGTCATACACCCGCCATTCTGATGCACACAAGATATTTGCAACACAACACGCAATGGAAAGCGATTGTAATTTGTATGGTTCTCTCGTACACTACGCAGCTTAGATCTTAACTGCAAAATATGTTTCCGGAAGTCTTCAGCGTGCACACCAAAAAGAGCCAATAGAAAAGCCAGCATTGCATGTTTTGTTGCAAATAATCTGTATCCGGATTTAGGAAAAACTGGTCGATAGAAAACACGGGTTTTATTACGTACTTTTATTAAACATTACAAAATAAAAATTAACTTTCTTAAATCAGACATTTTTTTATACATAGTGCAACGAATTTGGTTTTCTTATGTACTTTTTAACGAAATTCTACACCTAGAAAAATCTATGCAGTCTATACCATGTTTGCTTATAAATTTTGAGAGTGAAATTGAGCAGAAACCTTCATCTGAATATAAAAAGCATTTTATTAAAATAATAATATTATATTTTACAAATGCACTTTTTAGATATAAAAAATAACACATGCGTGTCTTTGATTCATTACAAAAGACTGCAATTCCTATTTGCCTTTTAAACTTAAGAAGATAATTACAATCATTATACAATTTTGCTCCAAAATGACACAATTAATATGGCAAAACGAAAACTAAATAAGTAAATAATAAGAATACTTAGTTACAATAAATGCTTTAAAAGTAAAAAGCCAACAATGGATTGAAACAATCAGTATTGGATGATTCTCAAAAACAGCTATGTGCTTGTTTAGCTACTGTAGTGTATATTTAAGTAGAAGAGATTTCCCCCAGATTATAATCAAGACAAGGTGTTTTTAACTGTGATATCTGAATTATAATATTTCGCTTGTACCTTACAATGACAAGTAAGCAAGCAGCTTAGCACTACTGTAGTGTCAGAATGTATAAAAAAAAACTAAATAAACATTACACAAGAAGTGGACATTTTTATGAAGTACAATTGTATTATCTTAATGTTTGAAATATACACATGGGTTCGTGTTTTCGTAGATAATTATAATACCCACAGCATATTATACAAGTGATATATCATATACCAATATATTTTATATACGTAGTGAACTTGCAACTCTGATTAATAATTTGATACCAAATATTGCATAAGAAATGGTGCGATCTAGTCTAGGCCAACGTCGTCATCCGTGGGAGCCTTAGGTCCCCCAGCTCCGGGTGCAGCCCCACCAAATCCTGTAAAGATAAGCCCATTATTATTGTTTATATACTTCACACATTTCCTTGTCATGTAACCAAAGTTCTTATTCTAATGAATGGTGCAATGGAATCAAAAGTTTAAATAGACGAAGAAGCGTTCCTGTGGAAACGTTATCATTTATCATTTATAAAAGCTCACAACGAGTGAGCATTTGTCTGTAACATTCCTTTTTAGAGTTCCGTAGCCAAATTGCAAAAAACGGAACCCTTATAGATTCGTCATGTCTGTCTGTCCGTCCGTATGTCACAGCCACTTTTTTCCGAAACTATAAGAACTATGCTGTTGAAATTTGGTAAGTAAATGTATTCTGTGAACCGCATTAAGATTTTCACACAAAAATAAAAAAAAAACAATAAATTTTGGGGGTCCCCATACGTGTGGTGTATCTATGGGTAGGTCTTCAAAAATGATATAGAGGTATCTAATATATTTTTGTTCTAAACTGAATAGTTTGCGCAAGAGACTCTTCCAAAGTGGTAAAATGTGTCCCACCCCGTGTAACTTTTAAAATAAGAGAATGATAAAACTAAAACAAATATATGATGTACATTACCACGTAAACTGCCACCGAAAATTGGTTTGAACGAGATCTAGTCAGTACTTTTTTTTTAATACGTCATAAATCGTAAACCGCAATTTACCAAGTACGGAACCCTTCGTGCGCGAGTCCGACTCGCACTTGGCCGGTTTTATTTGTTTTTAGTATACTCTTCCTTCATTGCTACAATTCAATACATATTTTTTTTCCAACTTGGGATATCCACGCAGGACACTATTGGCAATCTTGCCCACACTCCTGTCTTTCCTCCGTATAATGAAAATGCTCTGGTTTGGAAAGCCTTCAATGACTTCTCCTGCTCTGAGTGTGTCAGACTTTTATTGACTAAAACACACCCGTGTTCCTTCAGTTGCTTAAGCCAGGGCTGCGGTAACTCTCTTTCAAATTTATCCGTGACCCAGACACGTCGGTCCTAGCGGACCTTGTCAGTTTTTGCTGACTTCTCTTTACAACGCGCGTCGACTCGGACCTGGTCCTTATCGGACGGCCTGCTAACCATTACTCGCCGTCCGTAAGCCAGCGTCTACGGTGGCCGGGAATCGGCTTGTGACTCCCGACGCCGAGAACCACGAACGGAACGAAGGGATCTCTGTTGCGTTTCCCTCATGCGTTCTATATCCTAACTTTAAATGTGAATCCCATGAATTATAACAAGTACCTGGGAAGCCGCCAGCACCACCCTTTCCGAGTTTAGTCTGCAGTTTCTCGATAACCGCCGCAATTTTGGGGTTATTCTGATACTTCACGAAGTTTGCGGGATTGGATGACACATCCTGGAATGCTGCAGCAACCTCTGGGTCCTACAAAACATAATTATTTAAATGTTAGGGATCATTATGGTCCTAAAATATCTATACTAATATTATAAAGAGGTAAAGTTTGAGAGTTTGTGACATTGTAGAGGATAATCTCTGGATCTACTGAACCGATTTTGAAAATTCTTTCACCAGTAGAAAGCTATATTATTCCTGAGTGTCATGGGCTATAATTTATTTTCAAAATGTACTACATGATTAAAGTAGTCACTATTACCTTCAAAATAGCATCTTTTATGTTCTTAATTTTAATTAGATCACCGGTAGAAACAAAAGTTGGTTACATTCGTATTGTAGTTCTTATTCAAATAAATAGTTTAACAAATTAGTAGGGTAGGGTAGGTGGGGTTGGGTAGGTAGGATAGGGTGGGTAGGGTAGAGTAGGTAACCAGTTGATGTGAGATAAGCCACTGGGGTCAGCTAGCGCTGGTATAAATCTAAACAAGGTATTTTATCGAGTTTGAGTAATCGTGGTAAAGGAATAGTCAGCTGGACTCATACCTAGTCCTAGTTGTCCAGGGTAATTTAGATATTTTTAACGCCCGGAAAGTTCTTGTTACCATCGATTGATGATTTAAAAAGTCTCCTAAAATATCTCATGAATTAATTACCTGGAATGCCGACATGATTTCCTGATCAAACAGCAGGTTGCTGAAGTCCTGTGGGTTGAGTCCAGCAGGGAAGGCACCGCCGCCGCCCCCAGCCGGGAAGCCACCAGCTCCTGGGAAGCCTCCAGCTCCGGGGAAGCCTCCAGCTCCGGGGAAGCCAGGCGCGCTGGGCGGCGCGCGGGCGCTGGCGTCGGCCTGGGCGCGCGCCGCGTTAGCTCGCGCCTCCTGCGCCTTGCGAGCTCTGCGCAACTTCTCACGGTGCTGAAATATTTTGGAATAAAATTAAACACATTCAAATCATATTTTTGTGGTTTATAAATATATGTAACCAGAAAGTTTTATTAAAATATAAGAGAAGTTTCTAGTTACAGATACAGAGAGCAGAAAGTCTTAAGTCCGGATAGAAACTGGAGTTGATTCATAATAGTTAACTATATTAAAGGTTTGTTTATAAGTATTAAAAAGTCGCCTTTTTCGTCTTTTAATGCTAGTCTCAACCAGGGTCGGACTTGGCCTTAAGGACGCTATTACATTTTTCTACAAATAACAGTACTTTTGAGGTACTATTTTAATGTATAAGCAATCACCGATGTGAAGATATCAACCAAAACCAAAATACAAGATGGCGCCGACTAAAATTTGTCGTCATTTCGACATGGGTGTCATAGTTTTTGGGGTCGCTTATATCGAATATGGGGTCAAAACCAAAATACAACATGGCGCCGACGAAAATTTGGCCGCTTTTCGAGATGGGTCTCATTTTCATGGATTTTGGGGTCACATATCGAATATGGGGTCAAAACCAAAATACAAGACGGCGCCGACAAAAATTTGACATGTTTTCGTCACGGGTGTCATTGTCATGGTTTTTGGGGTCGCTATCGAATATGGGGTCAAAACCAAAATACAAGATGGCGCCGACAAAAATTAAAAAATTTTCGTCATGGATGTCATTTTTATGGATTTTGGGGACGCTTATATCGAATACGTGGTCAAAACAAAATACTCTTGTATTTTGTTTTGGCGCCGACGAAAATTTGGCCACTTTTCGACATGGGTGTCATTTTCATGGATTTTGGGGTCGCTTCTATCGAATACGGAGATGGCTGCTCTTCGGACCAATTGGATATTAATGCCGGGGTCCCTCAGAGGTCAGTACTCTCAGCAACATTGTTTTTGTTGCACATTAACGATCTGCTAAAACCCAGCATCTTTGGGTATGCTGACCACAGCACTGTTGCTGAGAGATACTTGTCCAACGCACGGGTTACCGGGCCGCAGATCCGGTCTCTCCGTGAGGCCATGGTGGAGCGTTTGAACCTGTCCTTGCAGGCAGTCTCCAAATGGGGCGATGCCAATCTGGTCAGGTTTAATGCTGCTAAAACCCAGGCGTGTCTTTTTTCCGCTAAAAGGAGCCAATTCCACCCGGCTCCTTCTTTCCGTGGTATGACCGTGCCGATAACGGACCATCTTGAGCTTCTTGGTGTTTCGTTGACATCGACTCTCAATTTTGGCCCACGTTTGAACCTGTCCTTGCAGGCAGTCTCCAAATGGGGCGATGCCAATCTGGTCAGGTTTAATGCTGCTAAAACCCAGGCGTGTCTTTTTTCCGCTAAAAGGAGCCAATTCCACCCGGCTCCTTCTTTCCGTGGTATGACCGTGCCGATAACGGACCATCTTGAGCTTCTTGGTGTTTCGTTGACATCGACTCTCAATTTTGGCCCATACATTGAGGCAAAGGCTCAGCTGGCTGCCAAAAAGTTGGGGATCCTTGCGAAGGTGAGAGGGTACTTCACGCCGGAACAGCTGCTCAACTTGTATCAAGCGCAAGTTCGATCATGCATGGAGTACTGTACTCATCTCAGGGACGGATCTGTGCCAAATATCAGCTTGATGCACTCGAGTCGATCGAAAAGCGGGCCAAGAGACTCATCGACAATGAGGCACTGGTCAGCCTTGAACATCGTCGCCGAGTTGCCAGCTTGTCGGTTTTTTATCGGTTGCATTTCGGGGAGTGTGCGATGGAATTGCATGATCTGATTCCGCCCCGCCCGTTCCATCATCGGACTACCAAATGTACGGCGATGCGTCATCGGTACATGGTGGATATCCCACCCATACGCACAAAACGTTTTGAGGACACTTTCATTATGCGTACAGCTAAGGAGTGGAATTCCCTGCCGGAGTCTGTTTTTCCCGATGCTACAATCTAGGGATCTTTAAGTCAAGAGTGAATAGGTTTTTTCTAGGCAAGCGTGCTTCACCGTCGACCACGTCATCGCTTACCACCAGGTGAGATAGTGGTCAAGCGCAAGCCTATAGACGATAAAAAAAAACGGGGTCAAAACCAAAATACAAGTTGGCGGCGATGAAAATTTGACATCTTTTCGTCATGGGTGTCATTTTCATGGTTTTTGGGTAGTATATCATTAGCTTGACTTACAAGTTGTAGGTCGTGGGTTCGCGCCCAGGCAGGCGCTTTACTTTGTGTAAATTATTTCTTCACCACTGCTCTCAAAACGGTGAAGGAAAACATCGTGAGGAAACCGGCATGTCCTAGAACCAAATATTCGAAGATATGTGCATCCACCATCCCGCACTGGGCCCGCGTTGTTGGTTACGGCCCATTCCCTCTCACAGAGAGCAGGCCTGTGTCCCAGCAGTGGGAACATTAATAGTGACTGATGATGTGATGACATTAGCTGCTGCTCATTATGTATTGGTCCAAAAATTTTAGATAGTAATATTTAATATATTCCATATAATGAAAAATGTTCAGGCCTTTTTTTAATCCTTGTGACCGGAAATTATTTCGTTTTAGGTATCTACTTATTTCACGTAGCGTTTTTTTTTTAAATACCTACTTACTACAAAAAAGTGAAAAATAAAATTCTTTTCGGAAGTCCGCACCTATTGTATTTCGACACAGGAAAGCTATTATTTTTCTCTTTTTAATTTTTGTAGGTACCCCATATTGGGTATACTAAATACATCTGTTTATCCCCTAAAACCGTACAAGCGTGATGATATAGTATGGTATGGTTAAAACAAAACATAAACATACGATCACAGTAATCGCCAGTCATTTGCTGTTTGTTATTGAAGAGTTCCATTGTCTATCTCCGAAGATCTTTATCAGATCCTAATATATTATACAATAAAACCTTCCCTGAAAATACCACCTTATACATTTATCGATGAAAACCCGATCAGTATCGGATAAGTAGTTTGGCCGAATAGATAGAGCATCTCCTTTTTTTGAAGTCGGTTGAAAATAACTACTTTTTGCGACGACGGTTTGTAACAGTTATCAAATGCATTTCCAACTAACCTTCCTGAATCAACTTCAATAAAATAAAAAAATAATATCAAGGACCAAGATTATTTCAGTGATGTATAAAATCGAGCGCTCAGTTTTTTCAATGTGTGCGTACGCGTAATCTTGCTGTGTGCGACTAGATACCTAAATTTGAGTTCGTCGAAAATGTAACAGCGTCCTTAAGGGCCAAGGTGCCTCTTCACTAGTCCGGGGCCAGGACGCTATAATGGTATCTCTCATTAACTCCGAAAAATATCGAAAAATAATGAGATATTAATTATTAACGATATGTACCTGTAATCTGAGACGCCAATGTTTAGAAAATCTCATTGGTGCACAAAAACCATTTCTTGACTTGGCACCCCGGGCCAAATAGGAATGATATGCAATAAAATTACGGTGATTTATCAAGAAAACAAACTTTATGTGAGCAAAGCGAGGTAGTAAATTTTAGCATCACGGATAGTTTTAAGTGGTTATCTTATTTATTAGTTTATCCTCGCACTGGAACGCCTCGCAGCAATTACACCAATGTAGCTATCTTATAATAAACTCACTATAAGTCCAGGTTTCCTCACGATTTTTTCCTTCACCATTGTCAGCAATGTCCAAGATAAACTTGAAAAAGTCACATTGGTACTTGCTCGGATTCGAACCCACGACCTCGAGCACGAGAGGCGAGGTCTTAGCCACTGGGCCACCACGACACAAGACTTATGTAATAACGCAGACCAAATAGATCCTAGAATACAAAAGCGACCGAAGCGAACTCTATAATTTATTACCCCGTATGTCACCGTGTGTACTTGTTGACTACTCATACAGATATAGAAGTTTATCAGCTAAGCTATCAATCGTAAAAGCTGCTATTCTCCTCTTCATCCTTGATTAGATCTGATTCTGTGTTTTTGTGATATGATCAACGTTTCCAACAGTTCTTGCCCCAGTTCAATGCGCATTTCAGCGCTGAAAAGCGTCTCTTACAAGTCACTTGCGTGAACTAAATTGACAGAAAAAAAAGAAAGAAAAGTGTTTATTTGCCACCAAAACGACATACAATTGGTTATTATTTCTCCATAGGTTTCTATAGAGAAGAATGTGCAAGAAACTCCACGGACACTCTTTTCAATCAGTTTTAACTACAAGTATTAATATACGTGAGAACGATGAAAAAGACGTGCATGTAAAAGCGGCTAGAGTAAAACAAAACAATTCAAAAATACCTTAAGTAGGCAGCTTAGTTATTTTCAATTCCGACTGATTGCACCCGTTCACGAACATAACGCATGGATTGTGTACGTTAACCCCAGCAAGAAAGTGGCTCCTAGAGTGATTTGAGTGGAACGTATAATTAGTGATCTGCTGTGAATGTGCGCCACATAACAATTTGTGCGTGTTATCGTTTTGGAACAAAACCGGAGAAACGGTTCCTGCTGGAGTAATGTTGTTCCAGCAGGAAAATTCTAAACGATATAATTATTGTGCATGGACAGAGAGCTTATATGTGTGCATAAATGTGCGCTGCAAATTTAATTGGTGCGTCTTCAGGTTTTCGAGATATTGCCTTTCTTGCTAGAGTAACGTTTTGCAGAATCGTGTATCTCTAAAACCATTGTATGTGACCCTGTAGAATAAACATAAACGAGTAGCTCTTTATTTGCGCGTATTTGTGACGGAATTAGATTTAAGAAAATATTTAAAATTTTCAAGTAATCGCGCTTTTAAGAAAACCCAAAAAAATATCGCGGTACCTAAATGAGTAAACGAATAAGCTCGCTGAGACTGTATTCGGTCCTGCTTGACGCTTATAATACCCATAAAAAGTTTCTAAAGTGTATATGTATGCGTTATTGAATAAATAAATATTACTAAAAGCAAAACGACGGTGTCGTAACTTTGACGGCAAAATAACGTGTAAACCATAGATTAGTGCGTTTAGTCAAAAATCTACAGTGAATATATTCAGCTTGGAATGTTTCGCATTAAGTAGATTTGAACCACAGATCCCATACAAAGAAACCTTGCCGATGTAACAACTACTAGCGTTTTTCATCTGATTAAACTGATTATTTTTCTAAGAACATCGATCGCGTTCGGTTCAATTCCACAGCGGTAGATGGTGTTAAGCAGTGACTTGCAAGTAAAAAGGTTTACTAGGTTCGTGAATACATCTTTTTTAAATACAGCGACGATTTGTTTTATAGTATTTTTTTGCACGTTTTTACAGTATCATTGTTCCAAAAACAAATTTAAAAAATCGAGTGGATGCATCAGAAGTTATTAATTATTATTGGAATCAATTTTAAATGATCCATTCAAATAATCTTTGAAATGTGAATTAAGAGTTGAAACTTTTTATCTATCTATTTAATACCTTTAAACATCACATCATATCATCATCGCTTTCCATCAGGTGAGATAGTGGTCAAGCGCAAGCTTAAATATAAAACAGGGCAATTTTTTTCTTTTATTAAATCTCGAAAACGGCTCTAGCGATTTTCATGAAATTTTGTATGCTGGGGGTTTCGGGGGCGATAAATCGATCTAGCTAGGTTTAATTTTTAGAAAACGTTGTTTTCTCTTTTTCACCCCAGCAAAGCTCGGTCGCCCTACTGCTACGCGTCAGGATGGACCGAATACATTTTCATCATCTTATACGTTTTCTCATTTAGGTGCTGCGATATTGTTTCAAGTTTTCTAAAAAGCGCGATTACTTGAAAATAATAAATATTTTCTTAAATCTAATTCTGTAACAAATAAAGAGGTACTCGTGTTTGTACAGGCGCACATACAATGGTTTTAGAGAAACACGATTCTGCAAAACGTTACTCCAGCAAGAAAGGCAATATCTCGAAAACCTGAAGACGCACCAATTAAATTTTCAGCGGGCATTTATGCACACATAAGCTATCTGCCCATGCACATTTTTCTCTCTCCGATCATTCGTTAAGAATTTTCCTGCTGGAACAACGTTACTCCAGCTTCTTTCCAAAACGACAACACACACAATTTTTATATGTGGCGCACGTTCACAGCAGATTACGCACTAATTATACGTTCCACACATATTACTATAGGAACCACTTTTTTGCTGGGGTAACGTACACGCATGGATTGGCACCACTCAAATCCACCATTATGAAGGGAACCGAATGATCCAACACATGTGCCAGCATCAGAGAGAGCATGACACACTCAACTGCCAGAGCACCTACCGCGTTGCGGCTTGCAGCAAGCTAGGCCTCTGGGGGCCCCATGCAGCCTAGGGCCCGGCTGGCAAATGCCACCTCGATATATGACTAGTCCGACGCTGGGCTTAACTAACCGACGCAAAAGGAGACTTAATTTGGCAACGAAACAGCATCCCGAAAGGCAACGTATTTTGATGTAGTTCTCACGCTCATTTAGAACATTATTAATAATTTATTAACCATAACTAAATTGTATAATTACCTCTCTTTCTTCCTTCCTGCGTTGAGAACCAAGCTTGTGTTGACGCAGTTTCTCAGCATTGGGTTTGACCTCAGTCAGCCATTCATTGGTTTGATCGTCGTAGTCAATTTTAAGAGACTCGCAGAGATCATGAGATGCCTCTTCAAACTTTCCCAATAGCCTATTGAACAGATAACAAAATAGAAGATGATAATGAAATAACATAATGATTTACAATGGTTAAATGCAAGAATCACCAACAAACTTTATGAGACAAGGATGGAGAATAAGATGTAAAATGTATTTGTGTTTACCACATTTTACTGATTTTTGTAATTGTAAGAATTTAACAAAAACATATTTAGATTCGGCTGTCAAACTGTTGTCAGAAGCACAAGTGTTCTCTAAGTATTTAAAAAAAAAACTGTAAAAATAGTAAATAAGACCATAAAATTGGTATCAAAGTGAAGTTAAGGTGTTCCTTTTGTTGTGAAAGTGTTATCTCGAGACAAAATCTGATAAAACATCTAAAATCTCAGATCGGAAAAATTGCGGCACCATTAGAGAAAAACCTAATACCCTCACTTTTTCTGAAAAAGAAGATTGACATTGAGTATCCGTCACTGTCAAGTGTGACACTTTGCATTTCTGTCATTGTCACGAAATAAGTGTTGCCAAAACTTGGAAGAAATATTCCCCTAATTCTACGTTCGGAAACACGAACAAAAGACATTTATTCAAAACATGGAAGAACAACTCAAAATATTTATGGCACAAATCAAAGCTCAAATGGACGACCAAACTAAATTATTACTATCAAGCATTGATGAGAAACTAGAAGGACTCATAAGCGAAACCAAGAAATTGAAAGTAGAAAATGAGCAATTAAAAGAAAAAGTTAATAAACTTGAACATCTTAACCGTAAAAACAATATAATTGTGTTTGGGCTTGAGGAGACCGAAAAAAGCAACATGGAGCTACTAAATAATATAACAAAAACATTGCAACAGAACTCTGAAGAGTTATCGGTTTATAAAAGCGATATCAACACTGCCTATCGATTGGGGAAAAAAGTTGATAATAGCAAAAATCCAAGACCTGTTAAGTAAAGTAAAGTAAAGTAAAGTAAAGTAAACGTTTATTTGCATAGATTGTAGGTACAGTAAATAAGATGTGACAGTTAAAACATGGGTGATCCTTGTACAATCTACCATATATTAGGCATGCAAACATTATTTAAAGAGATGCAATGATATTATAATTTGATTATTTTTTAAATAACAATAGTCGGCATGGTGCATTCACATAACAATATTTTAATTTTAATGTCTAAGTACAGTATAGGAAAAGAATGAATAAACTCGAAAAATGTCTTAGTTAAGAATGTCAATTATATAATAGCAAGTTATAGATTACAAAATAATATGTCAGTGTCATTTAGAAATTCATTTACAGAATAGTAGCATTTTGCAATTAATAATTCTGTCAGTTTCTTTTTAAAGTTTCTCATTGTGTCATTTTTTATTATGTTAGGTATTTTATTATATATTATTGGGCCCATACTAATAACACTTTTTTTCTGTAAAGCAGTATTACAACTCTCAACATGTAGTAGATATTTATACTGACTTCTTAAAGGTCTCTTTCTATCTTTTGACACTGCAGTGAAAAGGTTAATATTACATTTAACGAAAATAGCAACTTCCAAAATGTACATAGCCGGGAAAGTTAATAGTTTGAGGGACTTAAACACAGGAACGCAACTATCCGTCACTTTCATATTAAGCATTGCCCTTAAGCATCGCTTTTGGGCCTTGAACACCTGTTCTCGTAGAGTACAGTTTCCCCAAAAGATTATCCCGTATCTTAAAGTGGACGCGACTAGACCATGGTATGCAATCACAGTTGTGGTGATGTTGACCTTTTTTGCTAGATTGTATAAGACATACGCGGATATGCTTATTTTTTTACAAACCTCTTCTGCTTGAGGTTTCCAAGTCAACTGACTGTCTATCACTATACCTAAAAATTTTGCAACTTGTGCCTGGTCTATAATACAGTTATTACATTCTATTGTTATATTTGGTACTGATGTGCGTTGATAAAAATGCATAACGTTAGTTTTTTGCAGGTTAATTACTAAATTATTTTCGTCAAGCCAATTTACTATGTCCTTAAGGGTATTATTTATGTCCTGTTCATATTGATTGATGTCTATACATTTGACAAGTGCGGTGCTGTCGTCAGCGAATAAGACCATTGGGTGTTTAATATGGTGTGGTAAGTCATTTATGTATAGCAAGAACAAGAGCGAGCTAAGAACTCCGCCCTGAGGTACACCATGTCTGATAACTCTTGATTTAGATATGTATTTCTTCTCAAGCCTAGTGGTTGTGCAGATTTTAGATATTTCCGTGTATTGTTTACGGTCACTTAAATATGATTTAATAAGACTGAGTATGTTGCCTCTTATTCCATACATGTTAAGCTTATCAATCAGGGTTGCATGATGGACACAATCGAAAGCCTTTGTCATGTCTGTAAGGATTGCGCAAATTGGTACTTTTTTATCAACCTGTCCCATTATTATACTAAGTAAGTCGTAAATAGCAATATTTATACCTTTGTTCTTCCTAAATCCTTTCTGCTCATCACATAAAATATTATATTTACATAAAAAGTTATTAATTGACTCATAAATTATTTTTTCGATGACTTTCGAGAATATAGGAATTAGGGCAATGGGTCTGTAGTTTACTAAACTTTCTTTATCGTGTTTTTTGAAGAGCGGTTTTACGATAACTGTTTTAAGACCATTTGGAAATACTCCAGAGCTAATGCACAGATTTATAATATGGCATAAGTGTGAGGCAATATTATTCGACACGAACTTTACCACTTTTGTAGCTATGCCGTCATATCCAAAGCTGTTTGTGTTTTTTAATGAATGTATCATTCTTATAACGTCTTGAGGTATCACTGGAGACATAAACATTGAATGTGTGTTGTTAACTAAACCAGTTGTTACATATTTTTGTGATGTATTAGATTGTACCTGATCGATGAAGAAATTGTTAAAAGCATTAGCAATACCTTCTGGGTCACTAATTACGGTGTCTTGGGTTCTGATTTTGCATATTGGCTCGATATTGCGTGTATTTTTATTTATAATTTGTTAAAATTAGTTTAGTTTTGTTTTGTTAAAATATCATTCCTCAACTATTGGAAAAAACAACAAATTATGAATAACAAAAAACAATACGAGAAGATCTACATAACTGAAGACTATCCAAAAGAGGTTGTTGATAAAAGAAAATCTCTCCAACAAAAAATGGAAGAAGAAAGGAAAAAAGGCAACTTTGCTATTATCAAATATGATCAACTGATAATAAAAACTGGAGGAAAAAGAGAAAAGAGAAAACGAGATCTGCTCACAACACCAGAGGAGAATGTCCAGCCACGGAAACAATATCTGCTGAACTCTGTTAAAGGAAGCAGAATGAATGCATTTGACCTAATGAGAACAAGAAGCAACTCCATTAGCAGCATACCAACAACCTCAGAAACGCAATAGGACTTAGGTGCCAGCCGAAACAGAATAACATACATAAATGAACAACCAAAAACAATCCCCAACCCGGCTGGTCACCGTGGGGTATTAGACCAAAACCCTCCAGGTCGAAAAATAAATAATAATAACGACAACACAACCAACAAAGATAGAACAATAATAAGCAAAAACCTGAACAAGGCAAGCAAAGATGATTCACAACAGAAAAATAACAAAACTGAAAGGAAAAATGGTAATGTAATACATATCTCAACCCTGAACACTAGAACACTGCGAACTGAAGAGAAACTTTCAGAGCTAGAGGAAGCACTAAGCCCATTGAAATGGGATATAATCGGATTGAGTGAAATAAGACGCATTGGGGAAGAAATTAGGGAATACCAAAATTATGTATTTTACTTTAAAGGAGAAAAGAAGGGAATGTATGGTGTGGGATTTATGGTAAAGAAATACCTTAAACAACAAATCCTAGAATTCACGGGCAAATCAGATAGAATAGCAGTGCTAAACATAACAAGTGCGATTCGGACTCGCGCACGAAGGGTTCCGTACCATTTTCGTAAAAAACGGCAAAAAAATGACGTTTGTTGTATGGCAGCCCCCCTTAAATATTTATTTTATTTTGTTTTTAGTATTTGTTGTTGTAGCGGCAACAGATATACATCACCTGTGAAAATTTTAACTGTCTAGCTATCACGGTTCATGAGATACAGCCTGGTGACAGACAGACAGACAGACAGACAGACAGACGGACCGCGGAGTCTCAGTAATAGGGTTCCGTTTTTACCCTTTGGGTACGGAACCCTAAAAATCCCAGGTTTCAATGCCCCATGGTCGATCATACAAATATATGCTCCAACTGAACAGGCCTCAGAAGAGGAAAAGGAAGAATTCTACTCCCTTCTATCTGCCACTATGGACAATACCTATAAGTATAAGATAGTGATGGGAGATTTCAACAGCCAAATAGGATCGCGTCAAATGGGTGAAGAACGTATGATGGGGCCATACACCAAAGGAAAGAGAAACTACAATGGCCAATGTCTTATAGACTTTGCACAATTATACAACCTACGAATAATGAACACTCTATTTAGGAAAAAATCATCTAGGAAATGGACTTGGATCTCACCAGACGGGAAATACAGAAATGAAATAGATTTTATATTATCTAACATTCCCTCCCACTTTAAGGATGTAGAAGTTATAAATGAGTTAAACTTCAGCACAAACCACAGAATGGTAAGAGGAACTATCACAACTCATAATAAAAAAACCAGGCATGTCAAGAAAAATGAACCTATACATTTAATTCCGCCACTTTCAGAAGAGTCACTACGTAGATTGAGCAATAAACTCCCAAAAATGGAAAAGCTTCAGTCAACCCAACAGAAATACGATGAACTAGAAAACTATCTAAAGGAAATAAATAAAGATAAAATAGGTGATGATGCTAGAAAATTAATTGACGAGAGGAAAAATCTACTAAATGATAGAATAAAGAACAGAAAACATATAGAAGAAATAAGTAAGAAAATCAATGAGAGTATCAGGATACATAAAAAACTAAAGCGTATGAACATAATAAAGAATGAAATAGAAAGAACAGGTGGGATCAAAAAAGCACTGAAACAACTCAAGGACCACTCCACTTGGATGCCGGAAATAAAAACAAAAACCAGACAAGGAAACGACAAAACCACGTCACAGAGGATAGAAATAAGAAGAGAGGCAACAAGATTCTATAGAATATTATATAGCAATCTAAGAAACCCAACTGAGCCACCATTCCTCGACCGTTCAGTAGCTGGTAGTGTTCCAGAAATAATACAAAGTGAAGTAAGGAAGGCAATAAACACACAGAAAAGCTATAAAGCACCAGGAGACGACAAAATAACCAACGAACTACTAAAAGAGCTAGTCGATGTTATCCTGCAGACACTTACACAATTGTTCAACGAAATACTTAACAACGAATACATACCAATTCAGTGGACTAAATCTACTATAGTTCTCATACACAAAAAAGGAGACAAGAACAGAATAGATAACTATCGACCAATAAGTATGATGTCCAACCTCTATAAGATTTTCGCCAAGATAGTACTGGGAAGGATCACGAAACCCCTGGACGAACAGCAACCAATAGAGCAAGCCGGTTTTAGAAGCGATTTCTCTACAGTCGATCACATACATGTCGTGAAACAGGTCATCGAAAAGTATAACGAATACGGAAAGTCCTACTATATCTTGTTCGTAGACTACAACAAAGCCTTCGACTCCCTATATCACTGCTCCATATACAATGCACTCGGGAAACAAGGAGTTCACGCCAAGTATATAAACATCATCAGGCAAATATACAAAAGAAGCACGGCCCGAATACAGCTTGAAACCGTAGGAGACGAATTTAAAATTGAAAAGGGAGTGCGACAGGTTGACCCGCTATCGCCCAAACTATTTGCTGCAGTCTTGGAGGACGTCTTCAGGGAACTAAAATGGGATAACATCGGATTAAACATTAACGGCAAAATGCTAAACCATCTGAGATTTGCTGATGACATTGTAATATTTGCAGAAGAACCACAATTATTACAAGTAATGCTAAAACAAGTATCCGATGCTAGTGCCAAGGTGGGTCTCACTATCAACTTCTCTAAAACAAAAGTAATTACCAACAGCACCCGAGAAACAATAGCAATAGAAGAACAAGAGGTCGAATATGTAGAAGAGTACATATACCTGGGACACCTAATATCTCCTCAACATCTAATGCCTAAAGAAATACAAAGAAGGGTAAACAACACCTGGTCCCGCTACTGGTCCCTCAAAGAAGTCGTGAAGAGCAAGTCCATACCAATTCGTGAAAAGAAAAAGGTTTATGACAGTTGCATTCTGCCAGTACTCACATATGGATGCCAAACATGGTCCTTAACGAAATCAAGCATACAAAAATTAAAAGTCTGCCAACAAGGTATGGAGAGGAGCATGCTTGGAATCCGCATCAAAGACAAATGTCGACTTGTAGACATACGAAAGCAAACGGGGGTGGCGGACGTAACAAATAGAGTCAAGAGACTGAAGTGGAGATGGACGGGCCACACAATGCGAAATAGAACAGAAAAGTGGACGAGAAGCGTAATTGAGTGGTACCCACGCGACGGGAAAAGGCGCAGAGGCAGGCAACAAAAGAGGTGGGAGGACGATCTCCCACAGGGGTGGAGGAGATCGGCAAGGCACCGTAAAAAGTGGCATGACCTGGAGGAGGCCTATGTCAAAGGACAACCTGACTAAAAAACAGTCTGAGTTAGATAAGGATAAATTTAAAATTAACTGTAAAAGTCAGTGAATAAAGGCTATTTTTTATTTTTTTATTTTATTTATTAGAAAACCAGAAAAACAACCCAATTAATATACTTCTTAATGATATTATATAAATAATAATTTGTTAACTAGTTCCTCACAGTTAAAATATTTTGAAAGAAATATAGCCACACAAACATTTAAGTCTAAACTATTAGCATTGTGCTGTTTATTATACAAACAAAGCGTACCAGTGAATTCAATTAACATATTTATGCCATTGCTGCATTGTTAGTCTAGCAAAGCCATATTTCCATATTAATTAAACAGTAAAACTATAAATGCGAAAGTTTGGATGTTTGTTACTCAAACGCCAAAATAGCTGAATGGCTCTGGATGAAATTTGGCTCAGAGATAGATTATAGTTTGGAATAGCACATAGGGTACTTTTTACCCGACTGCCGAAGGACGGTAATGTGTTTATCAGTCTATGTATGTATGTTTGTTCCTATATGGCGTTCCAGAGACCAAACGCGTTGGCCGATTTTGATGATTCATACATCAATCGATGCGTCTTAACCCTGCGAGTGTCATAGGCTACATTAAAATTGGACAATAGAAAAATGGCGGATTTTGGGTGCCAATTTGTAGGGGCCCAATTTTTTTTTTTCGAAACCTATCGTGTGGGGTATTAAAATAAAGGGTTATAAGAGGTGATTTCAAAAATATATAACACTTATATGTTTAAATGTATCTTATTCGAAAAAAACCTAACTAAAAGTTATAAATTAAAAAACTTAATTCAAAAAATCAAAAAACCCGACTGCTTCAAAAGCGAACTAAAAAGTCGTAAACGGAGTCGCAGGCGGAGGATACACCAGATTTTGGTCAGCCAGCCCGCGAATATGTATCCTCCGACTGCACAGCATGATTTTTTCCTTGTTTACGACTTTTTAGTTCGCTTTTGAAGCAGTTGGGTTTTTTGATTTTTTGAATTAAGTTTTTTTATTTATAACGTTTAGTTTTATCCCCTTATAATGCTCACTTGGGATGTTAAAACACGGGCGAAGGCGCTGGCAGAAGCTAGCTATGGATGGCATTTGGAACATGGATAGGCAAATGCCTGGATTAGGACATTGGATACATTTATGCATGTGTGAAGATAGTTTATGCCTGTAGGAGAATTTTCAAGTGGGCGAAGCATAAGCTAATATTTTTTTTATAATAGTTAATGGTAAAACTAACCTGTAAGCCCGTCCCCGGAATTTATAAGCAGCAGCACTGTCGCAGTTGAGCTCCAGAGCGCGCGTGCAGTCCTTGATGCAAGCGTTTGGTTTGTTCTGCTTCAGGTAGATCTGTGGTAAAAATAAATACACAAATAAATAACAGAAGTGAAATTAAAAATAGCATGATTGTGATAAATCATAATCAACACTGAAAATATATTGTTAATGTTAGTTTTACATAATAATACCAGCCTGTTAATGTCCCACTGCTGGGCAAAGGCAGGGGCCTTAATAAACTTTCCCTGAATGAGAAGTCTCATAAGAGAAAGCATATTAAGACACCCTCCACTTATTTCAAGGTTAAGGCGCAGATACCCCTGAGTAGCTGATTTTAAAATAAGAATCACGTCTAAACGGCTAGTCATATTTTTTTGAAGAAATATATTTTACATAAGACCATTTTCTTAATAACTTGATCTAAGAAGATGTAATTAATTTGTAAAGTTATGTCTAAAACGGACAAAAACACAACAATCGCACCAAAACCACTGGGCGTATTTGAATGAAATCGACACCGTCTCAAAGACAATTTAATTATCTACATTTTGATACTTTTTTTTTATAATCATAGAATAATAATAAAAGTACAAAAAAACTACAAAATTTTGGGTCAGGTGAGTGTGAAACAAGTGCCCGTTTTGTTCCCTCAAGGTAGTTAGCGACAGTCGTAGTCTTAAATTTATCATGAGATATCTGGAACTTG
This sequence comes from Orthosia gothica, assembly GCA_949775005.1. Lineage (NCBI taxonomy): Eukaryota > Metazoa > Arthropoda > Insecta > Lepidoptera > Noctuidae > Orthosia > Orthosia gothica. Next base: position 1,250,589 of record OX459054.1, read on the forward strand.
GGAGTAATGTTATCATGTACACATTTCAATATTTAAATACATTTCATAAACTAACAGTATTAACATGTCTGGAAAATAATATAATAAAAGTGGCAATGAGACGCACCTGTCCCCGTTTAGCGAAAAGTAAGGCACTCTGAGGATTCAGTTGTATAGCTTCATTGTACAGTTTGATGGCTTCATCATATTGCTGCTCGGAGAAAGCCCTCATGGCTTCAGACCTCTTTTCATCTGATGTGTCTCGTTCCTCATCTGTCACTTCTTTCAATTCATCACCCATAATCTGAGAATCATCCACTTTGTCTGCATCTATGACACCTGAGTGCAAAATGAAAAAAAAACAGGTTTTAAATACAAGGCAGGAAGGATGGAAAGAAGCCATTATTGCGGAGTAAGGACCTAGCAAAGGTTTGTCGTTATCAGGCATATATAATAATTGTAATTGTTGTTGTGGTTTTATGAACTAATTGAAATCGATTTTGCTTATTGTGGCTTTCAACCATTCTAATGAAGATAATTATTTATGAGTCAACATTTTGTACCAGTTCTTTCTTTTAGCTTAAAACCTTAATATTCTTAATAATAATATTTTTCCTTCAACAATTTATCAAATATACTCAAACATAAATCATCCACTATGTGTTATCATGATCTTCTTAATAATACTTGTTGTTCTCTGATTTTATAAATAACTTAATTATCTTGTCCCACATACATAATAATATGTAACATAGCAGTCTGATAATGTACTGTTACAACTTCTTATACTATGTAATAAAGCAAGCATTGTTATGCATATAAATTAGGGATAAAATGATTATGATGAATTTTTATACACAATAATTTTATTGTCTTAATTAATAATCCAAATTTTGCGGAGTCATCAAAACTCTGAAAATATTGCAACATGTTACTGGTTTTGAATTTAACACACTTAATGACAAAATATACTAGTCCAGCTATTTAAATTCAAATAGCACATAAAACAAACTAACAAAAAATTCATACATAAAATTCAAAAAAAAAAAAAAAAAAAACAATGTTAGTTACCATACTCCTCTGAAACGGCTTGACCGATTTTTATGAAATTTTAAATGCATATTCAGTAGGTCAGAGAATCGGCTACTATCAATTTTTGTCTTTTAAGGTAGGGTAGGATAGGTAGGGTAGGGTAGGTAGTCTAGGGTAGGATAGGTGGGGTAGGGTAGATGAATGTTATGGTGTTTTTATGGCAAAACAAAGTTTGCCGGGTCAGCTAGTTATGATATAATATTTTATCAACAGGTCTAATATTTGTATGCCAATTTATGGCGAAATGTTTCAATGTACTAACAATTTCTGTACTGCCATTTAATGAAATTAATGGATTTTAGTTTGACCTGTTGTTGAGGTCTGTGCAAACAATTCAATATTAGGGCAGTTTTTAATAAAATAAAAATTATTATCACAGTGTTTTATTATCACAGTGTTTGTACTGGGATCACACTTTATACATACTATTGATGGTGGCCAAGAATATATTTAGCTACCAGCAAATTTGGAACTTAAGTTGTCTCAAATAGATGAATGGAGCGAGTGCATAACTGTGTGCAGGTGACAGCGGAGAGTGGCAGAAGCCACTGTTGAAACAACACCAAGAACACTAAGTACAGTTATCCCCAATCTTTTTGGCCAGGTTGAATATAGGCTTTCCAATGTGCTTGGCATGGCACAATGCTGTTTTAGTATAAGTTTTACTACTGCACAGCCCATTGTAGCCAATTTCAGAATGATCAAAAAGATTGGGGGATTACTGTAAACTGAGGCAGGAAGATATTGATGATATAGGGGTCCCAACACTTACCTTCCATATCCAGCTCCACATCGGAATCTTCAGTAGACTCTTCCCCTGATGATGTGGCAGCAGTGTCTCCAGCATTACTATTAGTTGTGTTGCTGAAACTTTAATTATATATAAGAACAATATGTACTTGCCAGTAACTAGTAACTGGCAAGTACATATTGTTCTTATATGTATATCGCCAAACTTCTTGGCCATCCTGAAGTTGGCTTTCCTTGCACAAGGCATGGATCGGTGCCGTTTTTGTATGAGACTTACAACTGGCAACTTCAGGGCGGCCCAGAAGTTTGGCGACAACTATACTATAACAAGAGGGACTATTCATGTTTCAAAAGAGTAAGCAGTAACATACACCATGTGGATGTTACTGTATTATCAATAAATTACTATTTAAGTAAGTGGTGTTTTCTTTGTGTCAGATGGATACAATCAATAATCTCCTATTTGTCAAAGCTTACATTTGTTTGGTATTTCCTAGGAGTTTGTGGTGAAATCTACAGATTAGATTATAAATTAGCTTTTACTTACGTATCGCCAGATGGTGCAAAGTTCTTTGCAGTCGGTATTGGGCCCGGAATTGTAACCCCTAGACCAGCTAGGTATTCTTTGAAGAAAACTAATTTCGGGTGATGTACTATCTGTGGTTCTTCTTTGCAAAACTCGACAAATGCTTTCAACTGATTCAGTTGCTCCTCGTTGAATGGACAATTCATTTTTCTTGATTATCACTGCTAGAGCTGCCGGCAAAATGACTAATTAACAAAACATAAATGTATCGTCACGATTAGTCAAATATCGATTAAAGTATGAATGGAGTAGAGCAGAAGCAGAAAAAAACGTTGGAACTTGTAAAATAACCATAAAATTTCTCACTTTCTAATAAAATGAAGAATACTGCACTGCCAAGACCGCATAAAACAAATAAATTGACACTTGATCGTTGATGGTCGACGAGTATGGAATTTTCTCGCTTGTACAACCACAGATAACACATCCACATTAAAATTCGTTTAACATTTCTGCAGATTCATTGATTTAATTTGGTATGCATAATGCTTAGAGCATTATTGCTCTAAGGCATAATGTAATATTTATCATCTTTTCCGACGGAATGTTTTGTTTTCTAATGTAGAAAAACATTATAAGGAATGGAAGTATGAAAGAACCATTGAGATAGGAAATATGTCTATGGAAAGAACACTAAGAGCAGTCAGTGTCATTGATTAGGTATCTGTTTAGTGTTACAGCGTGCTTCGTAAACTGCAAGTGCAATACTTAAATTAAAATATTGCCAAGTGAATGCACTATGAATAATCAAATTATAATATCATTGCATCTCTTTAAATAATGTTTGCATGCCTAATTTAAGGTAGATTGTACAAGGATCACCCATGTTTTAACTGTCACATCTTATTTACTGTACCTACCTACAATCTATGCAAATAAACGTTTACTTTACTTTATATTGGCGGGCTCAACATATGCGTGGTGGATTGGTGGCGCTGGCGAGTGGCGACCGAAGCGAGAGCCGGGGTGGATTGGTAGACAGTAGACAAAGCGGGCTAAATATATGTCGCATCAAGGCTGGCCGATAGATGCAAACCATCGGGAAGTCAGGATGTATTCCCTTAGGTTAAGACATCGTGTGTGGGCAGGTCGTTGGGTACAATCGTGCAAAAGAAATCACAGAAGTTATTCGATACACTGGGTTTATTTAAATAGTCACAACTCAGTTACATTCTTGCTTACTAATATTACGGATCGACAATGATTCTACGACGTGTTAGCTCTAAGGCTGTCAGTACTCAACTGCCATATTCTATGTTCCCCACCACGCCAGTGGTTAGAAATAGCGCGCCAATGCGTAGTTCTTACTTTGCCGCCAGATGGCGTGCTTGCGATTTGTTTTGACGTCCGTACTATTGACTAAACCCGACATATAGATAAGTCTCAATCCGTGCCCAGGTGGACATAGGCCTCTCCCGAGCTCCGCCTCAACACCAGTGTGCAAAGATTACTATTATGCCAGTGTGCCTCACCCAATATTTAAATTTGTCGGTAACTCGGTATGAGAGCCAGATGGCGTAGGGTTAGGACTCCATAGTCAGTGGAGTCCTAACCGCTAACCCTACGCCATCTAGTTCTCATATCTCATCACTGACTATTGGTGCTTTGACAAGCATAACGGGCCGTCCTAGCGTTCTAATACCAACAAAGCGATCATCTACATCTTGTCAATGCCAATACCTAATCGTCACCGAGACTATGCACGTGACGACGTCGCGTAGGTAAAAAATTAGGGGGCCTAGAAAGCTGGTTATTTTACTTCTAAGCCCCCTTCCTTAGAAGTAAAATGGTCATGGTTTTTGTCCCTAATCAAATCATCCAAAATACTGTAGATGAGATATCGCCACCCCCGGAGAACAAAATGATAACCGTCATTACCATAGTTTTAGTGTTATGTCATATTTGAGGTCTACGGTGCCTAATACATCTACACAATTTTTTTCGTGAATGTCCTGCCTGTATTTAAAAAGTTATAAAATATTGCAATAATATTCATCATCAATTTTCTACCCGAAAAATAATGTATCATAGTATTGGTAAAAAAGTTTCTTCATAAAATATATGCCAAATACTTTTACAATAGGATTCTCGGAAAATAAATAGATAAAATAAATTGTTAACGCTATTACCATTTTGTTCTCGTAATAATACATTTAGGCTCGGTGACTAACATGTCCTTAGTAAAAAGTACTGAGAAAAGTAAACACGGAAACATCTTGCCATTCTTTTTGGTCATAGGTGCATAGGTGCATTAGAGAGTGATAGCACGATAATTCATTGCGTGCGGCGCTCGGCACGTGGCAATGTTTGTTTACCTACTCGACCTTCTCTAGTGCACTTGTAACCGTCATTGCGTGAGCGTAATTTCTTTTTAGCTGCGGTTGTTTCTATTATTTTTGTGTAAATTCAGTGTTTTTTTAAAGTGAAAAGTGGTAAACCTAATTGCAATAATAAAATGAATAAACGGAATCCTCGTTTAGACGTTATTATGAGTATGGTGTCTAAAATAAGTGACGATTCCAAACATCTTACTAATGATGGTGAGTACCGACTGTGCCTTTTACACAGTATCATTGTCTTTTAATTAGTGATAGGTAGATAGAATGGCCATAGAATCTTATTTAAGTAAGTAGGTACTCGATCTGTGACCCGATGTTGATAGCTGCAAATTCGACACACCTACCTACCTAGATACCAACTTGCTTATTTTTAAATAGGTACCTACTTCGAGTGAAACAGTTGATCTTCCTTGGAACCTACCTAATGCTCATTACCTACAATGAAGTTTCTTTGCGTTAACTAATCTATATGCATGTCAATTTGTCATCACTGTTTGTTATTATCTAGGTATTAATTCAATGTCATTAAATCGTATCGTTTAAATGTTTTAGATCACAACCCACCCCAAAATGGTACTACAGATCAAGACAAAATAACGAAACATGAATATAATTTACGCGGTAAGTGTTAAATATTATTTTATGTTTTTGGTAGGTAGGTAAGTAGTAATTTTTGCCTGTATTTAAAATAATTATACTAAAAATAAACTCCTGCCTCGATGGTCGAGTGGCCGCAAGCGCGGGTCCTAACCTCGAGGTCCTGGGTTCGATTCCCGGGTCGGGCAAAGTGTTATTGGGTTTTTCCATTAAGTTGGAACTTCTCAGTAGCAGCACGGAGTCTGGATTTGTGCCCGGTAGATGACAATAGGCTCGCCCCCTATTACATGGGACTTAAAACATAACTGGCGAAACGTGGGTGTATTACACACCTCTGCCTAACCCTTCGGGGAATACAGGTGTGATTGTTATGTCATGTTATGGTTATGTTAAAATAAACAAAAAGCTATCGTATTATGGGTACCTACCTACCTCATTTTTTTCTAGCTTAACCTAGCTTCTTATATTTTTTGCTTTTTTATTTAATGTAAGTATAAAAAAGCAAAAAATATAAGAAGCTAGGTTCACCAAACTAATCTATATTTCTATAAATATAATAGCTGAAGACATAAAAAAAGTGACAATAAACCGAAAGAACAACCGCACTCAGACTATTAAATACTATTTTTATTTAGACACAGAAAAAGTGCAAGTATGTAAAACATTCTTCATTAATACTCTATCTATATCACATCAAACAGTTTATACAGCCTTAGAAAAGGTAAAATCTGATAAAGGTTTGAGTGACAATAGAGGTTGTCATGATAATAGACCTCGCAAAATGTCACTTGAAACCGAAGACAATATTAAAGAGCACATTCAATTATTTCCTACTGTGGAGAGTCATTATACTCGGAAGAAATCGGCCAGACAATATCTGTCCGAATTACTTAATATATCTAAAATGTACCGGTTGTACGAGGCTTGGTATACTGAAGGGCACTATTCTTGCCGCATGGCATCTAAAAGACAGTACGAAACTATTTTTAACACCAGATTTAATTACTCCTTTCATCGCCCCAAAAAAGACCAATGTGGTCAATGTGCACTTTACCGACAAGCTGATCCTCGTACAGAAGAAACTCTGCGAGAGAAATTTAACCAGCACCAGAAGAATAAAGAACGCGTGCGTCAAATAAAAAACGAAGAAAAACAATCAGCTGACCTTTCAGATACAACTGTTGCAATCTTTGATTTATAGAAGGTGTTGAATATTCCTCAATCTCAAGTGGGAATATTTCACTATAAGAGGAAATACCCTGTGTATAACTTCACAATATTTGACAGTACTCGACTGAAAGGTTACTGCTATGTTTGGCACTACGCAATCGCAAAAAGAGGAGCAATAGAAATTGGTAGCTGTTTATGGCAATTTCTCATGGGTGAAGCAGGAAGAGATATCAAAAACATCTCATTTTACTCTGACGGTTGCGGAGGTCAAAATAAAAATAGATTTATTTTTGCATTCTATATTTTTGCCGCTCAGAAACTGAAAATCAATATCACACACCGATTTTTCGAAACGGGGCATGGTCAAAGCGAAGGTGACTCAATGCACTCTAATATAGAACGAGAGCTAAAACATCAAGTTGTTTATACACCTGAACAGATTTACGCAATTATTTTGAATGCAAAAGTTAATGGTGAGAAGTACACTGTGAAGGAAATGACACAAAATGAGTTTAAAGACATAAAAGAATTAATCAAGAATAAGAACTGGGCCAAAGATGAAGAGGGACATAAAGTAGCATGGTCTAAAATAATGGAAGTAAGTGTCTTGCATTCACAGCCTACAGTTCTACGTTTCAAGTATGATTATGATGCAGATTATTCTCGGTTGAACGCCAAGAAACAAGCGGGGTAAACATAATGCTTCAACCTCTCTTACAGAGATACAATTATTGAAACCAGCTTACAACAAACCCCTTTCAATACGTAAGGCTTTACACGGCGACCTTATGAGTCTCTGTAGGGCAGAAGCAATCCCTAGCTACTACCATGCCTTTTATAACTCCCTCACATTTGCTAATTGCTCTGAAGAACTTAATCATGAGGATTCCGATGAAGTTCACGAAGACTGATTTTTTTCTTATGGTTTTTTTCTATACTTATTAATTAAAATAATAGTTTATTAGAATAACGTTGTTTCATTTTAAACCCTAGAATAAAAGTTTAAGTTTCTGTTACCTAATTATGCAAATTGAAAATTAACTAGAATAAAATTGCAAATGATCTTGTTTTCCATTAATCTGGCATCCATTTTTCAATGAATATTATTGTAATGTAATATTGCAATATTCATAGGTTCTGGTAATTGCCGCGATTAAAATTGTAAGTGTATATTAATAAACTAAAACAGTACAAGAATTTTAGTATCTTTTTAAATTCGAAATATCTTTAGTTTAAATAACCTTAGTAAAACTTCTTTAAAAGCATTATAAAGCATAAAAAATTAGCTACCATTGTCCTATTTCTCGTTTCTCTACACAAATTAGTTGGCAAGATATAGTCGAAAATCAGTTTTTTATTTTTCCTGAAAAGTAGTGATTTTGCTATTACCATTTTATTCTCCGGGGGTGGCGATATGTGAAAGCTGCAGCGACATCTCCAATTTATCGAAATAAACGCCTGTACAGACCAGTGAGTGCCTCAGTTTCAGGCATGTTGCAGGGCTGTAGGTAGTGGCAGATGGCTGTACTTCGTGTTACTTACCTTATACAGATGGCGGTGTCTGTCTCTTTGCGATAGCGATACCGTAAGTAAGTATACAGTACCAACAGTACCTACAAAAATAAAATAACCAATTAGAAATAGGATAGAGAAAGATAATGAGTTGTAAATGAGATAGATTTAGAAGAGTAGGCCGATTTTTCGGTGTAATCTAGGCATGGTAGATTACAGGCAATTTAGATAGATGTAGTTTGGTATATAGGTACTGTAGAACAGCCCTTTTTGGGAAGTCGGTTAAAAAGGAGTATAAAAGGAGTGTGTAGTCGTAGGTAGTGCGTCTACCAGTGAATCTAACTACTGGACAATAGGCAAAGGCCTGATTCATCAAAAAAATAATAATACTCAGTCCGCCGCCCTCCACATGCAGTCTGCTATTACTGCCTCTTGTTTAGGTTGTAGGCCCACATAAGTAGCCCTATTTAAAATTATGAGCGGAATTGATTTCCCTTACTTTTAATTGCCACATAATACCGTTTGAGATTGTTACAGAGGTGTACCAAGTAGTATTTATTATCTATCTAGGACCAAGTAAAGGTGCATCTCTCCTAACGGTTCAGGGAATAAAGAGGTGATGAATTACGTTATAAAGTTAAAATTTATAACATCGTAAAAAGTGTCAGGCAAATCGCTTTTCTATGCTAGAAAAAAAATTAGAAAAACAAAAAAAATTGTAAGGATGGTAATTGCCTCCTGTGTTAGCTCGTCCTCTTTTATTTTCCGACACGTTCGAGGGTCGAGTCGGGAAGCACTCGTCCTTTATGCCACATAGCTTTTTAATGAATGGTATTATTAGGGTATATTTACCGGTTGTTGGGCACTGCTATAATTAACATTGCCAGATTTATTTGTGGGTACCGTATTTACCTACCTTATATTGTATTGAATTTTTTGAATCTTATCTACAGTTTTGGTAAATATTTGCCAGATAGGTAAGGTATACCTCAAGTTCTCAAAATGTTAATCTTCTTTCTCCCATATCAGCATAATTTAAGACGACTTTAAAAACGGTTAGTTCTTCCCTTGTTTGTGAAGTATGTAGGTATCAGTCAGCAAAATGGTTGCGGGACTGATGGAATAATGTAATACGGATTGTAGCCTCTTGGCAAAGCGGTCGTGATCGGCATGTTGCATTGATACTTCGGGCTGCCATGATTCGCTTCGAAATGTGACGCCTACTGCAGACTTGGTCTGATTGGTTTATCGCATGGGCGACCTGACAGACTCTCGTCCCTTCCACTCTACCTTGAACTACAAGCCGCTCAATAGGGTCGTTGCCTCGCCAGGAAAGAACTGCAGCCTAATTGCGTAAGTAAATTCGGCAACGGAAACAATCTGGTTCTTTCCCAAAAACACACACATACACAAAAAAGTTGAATAAAGATTTAACTTTCTTGTGTATGTGTGTGTTTTTGGGAAATAACCAGATTGTTTCCTTTGCCGAATTCACTTACACAATTAGGCTGCTGAAGTATTGTCCTCTCCTCTTTAGATATAGAAAAAATCTACCAACTACCACACTCACATGATGAGCTAAACCCACAGAAATCTTAATATATTATTAAGATTTCTGTGGCTAAACCCAATGTTCACATCATCAAATACCCCAGTACCAAATAGGTATATTTAGTTCCTGATAAATCCACCAACGCCTCAAATGATGGTAATTACCCCCGGGACATATTTTCTTAATGTGAGGAATTTCCGACCAGCGTCAATTAACTTATAACCAAAGTAATTGACCGATTCTATGAAAACAACAGTTAGCAGCTGATAGCGAATGTTTCGAGTCAGTAATTATAGTTAGTTTAGTGTCATTCTTCATAATGGACACAGTGTAAATTAAATACAAGTTGGTTCCGCGAATAATTGATATAGTGCCGAGCTTATTTATTTATTTAAAAGTAAAAAATATATTTAAAATGATTGGTAAAGGAACGAATTTACAATGTTACTTAGTCCTATGTAAGTTACCAACAAAGTGTTTTATTTAATTAGTGAAGTCTTCGTTGTAGTAATATTTTATTATTTTTGCAACGAAGGTAATATTGATATATTTCTTTCAGTGTTTATCAAATTACTTGGAGCACAAGAAGTTCCCAACACAAGTAGTAATCAAGGCAGCTCTCCAAGTTCGCTACAGCCGAGATTTTCCGATCCCGGCGCCATGGGATTCCCAAACTTTGGCTCGGGAAGATTCGGAAATCCGACAAGTAATTATCCAACGAATTCCTTTTTCCCTTCCGGAAATCAGGTAAAGTTTATTTATTAAAGTATTTAATTAATTACCTTAGCTTTAGTTTTTACAAGCTTTATTGTATTACTTTGCTTTCCTATGTATGTCCGGCGACTCGTAATTGATTTTTCGAGCACTTTCTGCCATCTGGTTAAGCTGAAACTTGGCGTACTTATTTAGTTTTTGAAACATTGCAATTGTATGATACTAGGAGCTGGTGTCATGATGGAGCCCGAAGGTGGCTATAGCAATTCCTCAACCAGACAAGATAGAACCATCGTAATTGGGCTCATAGCAATATCCCTTGTACAAGAGCAATATCCCTTGTATAAGGGATATTGCCTTTGTACAAAATTTCGTACTTTTTAGCCCATTAAAAGCTTATTTTAAAAAGATTTTTACTTTCAATTATTTTATTTCTTAGCATAGCGTAAGCGTAATGTTAAAACACGTTGTATTTAAAAGACAAGTGGCTCATTTTGTATTATTATTTGTTAAAACGTTTTTAATTGATTAAATCTGGTACCTAACTTCATCCTCTCGCCTCAATGTCAAAATATATTTTCAGAATAACAACATGCAACGGCCTCAACAGGGGTCTGGTTTGAGCTACCCAAATCAAGGCGATTTTCAAAATATACCTCAAGGGTATCCCAACCAACAAGGTTATCCTAACCAAGAAAGTTATCCCAACCAGCAAGGTTATCCTAACCAACAAGATTATCCTAACCAACAAGGTTACCCTAACCAACAAGGTTATCCAAATCAACAAGGTTATCCAAATCAACAAGGTTATCCAAATCAACAAGGTTACCCTAATCAACAAGGTTATCCTAACCAGCAAGTTTATCCTAACCAGCAAGGTTATCCTAACCATCAAGTTTACCCAAATCAACAAAGTTACCCAAGTCAACAAGGCTATCCGAATCAAGGCGATAGTATGAATCCGAGCCCAAACTATCAGCAGCCACAATATCCCAATCAGAACATTCAAAACAGGCCGGTTCAAGGAGGCTACCCGAACTTGGACGCTTTCCCGTATCAGGGAGACAGCAATGCCCGGTATCCACTCTCTCAAAGACCATCATATCCCAATAGACCAGATGATGGATCAATGTATCCAGACAACATAAGCAGACCATATCAAAATGGGGGAATGCCAGTAAACCAAGACGGTCCTGGACAGCCGTTCCAGTATCCTCCACAAGACAACCAATACCCTTCTCAGGGAAATTTTCAAGGCAACGGAAACCCTAATTCAAGACCAAATGAAATGAACTTTCGGCCTGATGATTTGGCTAATCTGCCTAATACGAACATACAATTCCCTAATGGGCCTTATCAATATCAGCCCAACCAATACTACCCACAAACTAATACACCAAATCAAAATTTTAGACCAGTTCAGGGAGAAACTGGCAATTTTCCAAATTATCTAACAAATAACAATCTTAACAATAACTATCCAACGAATAACCCGGGAGGAGTGAATGGAGATCTATCAGGAATTCAGTATCCCAACCAAGCTATACCGAATCCATCAGATTCAGGAATTACTTTTCCAGGTCCATCAGTAAATCCGGGTTTGAATAATGTACTTCAAACTCAGCCTCAATCACCCAATGATCAAGGAAACATCCCAAACGATAATGATACAGTGGCTATTTTGGGACAGCCGGTGATTGTGCCACCGACAACCACATCGACCGGGCAAGCTGAAATTGATAACAGGTAAATTGATATCATCATTAATTTGTAATTAATTATTGCATTAACTCGCATATCGATATTAATAGGCTACAAATTAACAGTAATTTATTACAAACAAGATTTAACTTGGACAATGATATCTACAGTATTTTTGTTTTGTTTCCAGCCCCGCGGAAACAGCAACAGCAGCTCAAAAGAAATGTGTCCAAGACTGCCCCACCACTTCAGAATATGCGCCACTGTGTGGTACGGATAACGTGACATACATAAATCCTGGAAAATTTGATTGTGCTCAAAAATGTGGCGTAGGTAAGGCTTTCAAAAATATAGCTTCTAAAATATGTTAATAATATTCATTAACGGTACACAGGGACAAACCTTTGTGGGCGTTATTTACCTACCTACCTTGTTCTAAAAAGGGAATATTATTCTCAGACTTGCCTTTTGTACTATGAAAACATAATGTAATTAATTGATTCAATTTACTTACTTTCCAGCGGTTAACCTTCAAAGTAGTGGCACATGTCCTGGAGATATTGTCCGGAATAATTTGAAATAATATTAAAAAAGAACGGTGAAGAGCAAACCTAATTGCAAACATATCTTAATAATAATGATATGCGACGGCGTTACTTTCAACTGCAGATGAGATATAAAAAACTGGATCGTCAAAGTTATTCGAGCTGTATTCAGATCTCGGTCACGTAATAAATAGTTTTTCCACTTGTTCCATTTTTACTTCAGCGAGGTTTCCCTGCAAACATTACTAACATTATATGTATTACTTTATGTGAATACTGGGTCAAACATGACGAGTTCAGACAGTATTTATTCGTTGACGATGTTAATAAAGATTTACTTGTTCGTGAAATCTTTTTTCCTATAGATATACCTCCTATTTTTGGTTTGAATTGTAGTTATGTACGAGTTGGAGGTATTAAGACTGCTGACACAATGCTATATATATATAATGATATACACGATTAATATTGAGGAGCTCGTGGCTAAATAATAACAGCCGCACGGGTCTATCTTCAAGGTTAAGCAACGCTTGCCGAGGTCGGTCCGTGGATAGGTGACCATTTCAACATACCGAGTTTCCTCCGTGCCTCGGAAAGCACGTTAAGCCGTTGGTCCCGGCTGTCATTTGAAGATCTTTGACAGTCGTTACGGAACGTAGTCAGAAGCTTGAGATCTGACACCAGTCTTGCCAAGGGGTATCGTGTTACCCAGTTACTGGGTTGTGGAGGTCAGATAGGCAGTCGTTCCATGTAAAACAATGGTACTAAGCTGAATCCGGTAAGACTGGAAGCCGACCCCAACAACAATTGGGAAAAGGCTAGGCAGATGATGACACACGACTAATATTATACTTAGTTGAGAAACATTACCTAAGTACCTAATGTACCTATATAAACCGGTCTTCTATTTTATTATATTTGAACACACTGAATGCCCACAATCCCTCTCGAGTCCATTTATAATAGGGATTTGGTCTGTGGACACTGAAAGGGTTAAACGCACTGAGGTGGATTTTGAGTTATTGCTAAGTTTCTTTTTAAATAATAGTTCAAAGAGATTCAACCAAGTATCGTCTAATAGGTAACGAGTGGTTGCCCAGTGTTGGGAGTAAATAAGTACACACAGTTTCAGTGTGCATGAAAGAGGTTTTAGTAAAGCCAGGTTTGTAGATACTCGGTTTACGGATAGAATTTGCATTGGCAACAATAGAGTACTTTGTCCGCATGGCTCTTTACGTCTTTTGAAACTTGTGCACGTCGGTAAAGCATTTACGAGTATGTTACGGGTATATTGCTCATACTTTTTGGATCTTCGCCTTCAGTTGAGATTTTGTGCCGGAACCATACTGACTGATATAAATTTGTGGCTGCTGTATCAGCAGATAAAAACATTGTTTCAGATATCTGCACGCTGAACAATGCAGCACTATTTTTACACAAAATTTTATTTCTGCGTCATTATATTTTGAACTAGCCAGCCACAATGACAGAGTAAATGAGATAAGAAAAAAAAAATACAGAAAAAAATTGCGCTGAGTTCGAAAAGCAAAGTTTCAACAAAATCCGTTAAGTAGTTTTTGCGTGAAAGAGCAACTAAAATACTATCTCACAAACTTTCACATGTATATTAGTAGGATAGTCAATCTATAATTAGAATAAAACTTTAAAGACTTCTTGATAACTCACTGATACTATTTGTTTTCACCAGCATATCTGCTCGAAACTGAATCGAAAACTACATCGTCGTCAAACATCTAAACGATTTTATTAAAAAAAATCTTACAAAGGCCTTTCATATTTCTATTGAAACAGTACCCTTGTGGAATAGATTGGACTGAGTATGGTTTATACAGACGTCGTTCATATCAAGAAGCTATGATTGCAAAGCGGACTTATCGGTTTTACCGTAATGAAATCCGTCTGCTTCTCTGAATTCCGACGGCCATTTTCTGTGCCTTTGTGTTTACACGTCACATGTTCAACTTTTTTATTATTGAAAACTAAAAGGTTTTGGCGTTTTATTCTATAAAAAATCATCTTTTTATTGATTAGGTTCATAAAACGGTGTCTATTGCTTAGCATTTCGTAGAATTACACAATTTAATTTATGTATACGAGGATGTCAAGACGTCTCATATTGGTAATTAAAGTAGGTAAAGAATTATGATATTGCATCAAAATATAAACGTGTCTAACAATATTAAGTTTCCACTTTTTGCCAGAAGAGACTTAAAAGTAACTGAGCAAGCCAAGTATTGATATAGTTTATCGTTCAATTCAGTGGAATTTTCGGTGGTTCGAGAGAGCCTTTCAGAAAGTAAAACAAGCCGGCTCCGAAGCCACAAAGCTTCAATACCTAGCCGTCAGTCGGGGGCACGTTCCCAAACCATTGTCGGAAATCCGCTCACTTGTACTAAATCGGAACTGTCGTTAAGCTTATCGGTTACATGTGACTCGTTTACTTCAATGACGTCACGAGCTTGTAACGAGCCAACTTCCTCGATAACAGATAATAATATAATATGTTGACTATTTAATTCAAATTATGTTACGGAGGCATACTCATTTTGTTTTTATATGAAAACGGAACTATTTCCGTCTATACCGTCAATTTTCGTCACGCGATGGGAATTTCACGGCTTTATTTATGTATGGCACTGAATTGAATATTACAAGACACAAAGCTTAACTGGACAGGTATGTTATGAGACATTGTTAATAAAGAATAACCATTGTCCATTGATAAGTACAGAATTATAAAACCATATGAAACGAATGATGATGGGGTAGTAACAAAGACACCCTATATACTCATAGCTTGGCATTAAAAAAAACGAGAGCGAAAGTAGGTTGTATCTTAAGTTCGTATCATGCTTGTTGAATAATATAGATATTCGAATCATGTATTAAACCTGTGTCACCTTCTAGAGACATGTAATAACGTTATAATAAATTCGTAATACAACTTATGTAAAGACAAGTTCAATAAATGGAGACACTTGTTTCCCTTTGATTATAAAAAGGTGAAGAGAGGTGCTAAGGCTAAGGGGGCAAAAAGGTGGAGTGTCGAGCGAAAAGGGTATGCCAAGGAAATTGTGTAAAAGTACCCTTGAGTGAATCTCGTCGACGAAGTGCGTTTATATTGTCATGCGGCGAATATGGGCACCGGTCGTTTATTAGATTACAGGATATATGGTGCACTCTGACTGCTGCAAGAGATTCGTGCACGGAATATGATATTTCCAGCCTATATGAAGATTGAAGTGGCACTACTGGAGGCTTTTACTGCGGCGTCACCTCTTCAGGATTTAAAGAGGGGATGTGTACGGTTTACTTCGGTGTCTTTGAATTATTAATCGTGGCATCTTTGCCTTGATGTTACACTTAAGTTGCTGTACGATTACGTCTGTATACCATCTTATACTCAGTTATGTTGTTATGAAGACGAAAACTGTGGTTATTATTTTTCTCGAGTCATCATAAAGATTCTATATGTTTTGATGTTTCTTTGTAAATGAAAATTAAATTACAAATTTAAAAAAAACCCCGATACAAAAACCTCTAAAAAGCAAAAAATAAACCTCATACTCGCGTCGGGGCACCGCCAAAGTTTACAGCAGTTTATTTTATTTACTTAGCGGTTCCCAGACGCGAGTACGAGGTTAATTTTTGCTTTTTAGAGGTTTTTGTTTCGGGGTTTTTTTTTATTTGTAATTTGTAGTTTATTTCATGCTTTTTAAACTACATATAATATACCTAGTAGCAGACACGCTTCAATCGAAAATCTATCGAAACACGTAATAATGACACGATATCTTGCGAAAAAACCCAGAGTAAAATGCGAATAACTTTTGAACGGCTTTACCGATTTTATTCAAACATAGCTAAGAACACTCTCGACAAAGTCATCTTTAAAAAACTAAATCAAAATCGGTTCATCCGTTTAGGAGCTATCATGCGACAGACACACAGATACACCGCAACACACGTCAAACTTATTTATTTATTTAAACTTCATGTACAAAAGTGGTACATAGGCGGACTTAATGCCACAAGGCATTCTCTACCAGTCAACTTTTGGGTTAAAAAAGAACAACTTATAACACCCCTCTTTTTCCGTCGGGGGTAATAAATGATTGGGTTATATAAATAAAGTTGATTTATATAAACTTTATTTAACAAATCAATATTTAGAATGATTCATTAGGTACAGGAGGTACCTAAGGAATCATTCTCTTCAATCATTCCAAAAAATCTTGAAATTGAAATCTTGATTGTAGGTTTAAATCAAGTAAAATTTCAAAATTTTAAAAACTTCCGACACATTTATCTTGCGAAAACACCCCGATTCAAACAGTAAGACGCCCATAACTTTTGAACGGCTGAACCGATTTTATTCAAACATGGCTAAGAACACTTTCGACAAAATCACCTTACTAACAAAAAAAAACTAAATCAAAATCGGTTCATCAGTTTAGGCGCTATGATGCCACACACAGATACACAGCAACACACGTGAAACTTATAACACCCCTCTTTTTCTGGCGGAGTTTAAAAATAGAGCTTATAACATAAACACTGCTAATTTAACAAGAAAGGCAGCAACCTAAGTCAAGACAGTGTCTCCATGGTAACGCCCGTTAATATTACACAATATGTAGGTAATGTATGCAAATAGTTCTGAGTTTGTCACGGGGTATAAATATCTTGGGCTGAGTCCCGGGGGTGTTACTAATCTGTAACGTGGTAGTAGCCCCCTTGGGCCATCGTTTTGCATGTGCCTATTATTAGTGGGAGATCAGTCGGATGATCGCGATTAAAGCAATTGTCCGTTTTAATGGAGGGTAATGGCTTCCTGTGGGTGGAATATGTGGGCTGAATTAATTTAGCATTTTTACCGTACATATATAACATGTGTGCAAATGTGTAGCTTATTAAAAGTACCTACAGGCATTCATCACTGTCGTATGTAACATGTGAAAAATATATTGAAGAGACAGTTTTTTTTTAAACATAAGCGATTTTAAGGTTCCGTAGCTCGAAAGGAAAAAAACGGAACTCTTGTAGGTACGGAACCACTTTGTTGTCCGTCCGTCCGTCTGTCTGTCAAGACTCTTTTTCTCAGGAACGCGTAAAGGTATCAAGCTGAAATTTATATCAAATACTCAAGTCTACTGTTTCTTAAAGTTGTGAAAAAACCAAACTTCTAAGCCAACGCAAACAAAAGATACAGCCGTTTATGCCTCAAATTTCCACAAATTTTCGACAGTCGAAAGGGAATCAAAACCTACAGGGTACTTCCCGTAAACTCAGAATCTTGAAATTTGGTACGAAACAACGTTTCATAGCACAGATAAAGGAAAAATTGCGAAAACCGTAAATTTTAGTTACATCATATAATAAAAATATGTTTAATAATTTAAAACTTAACCCCTTTCCTCATGAACGCGTAGAGGTATTAATTTGAAATTCATATCAAATACTCAGGTCTATAATACCTTTAAACTGAGGTTTATACGGAACCCTCGGTGCGCGAGTCGGACTTGCTATTGGCCGGTTTTTCTCTAAGGAAAAAGAAATACATAAATCTAAGTGCTAACTTGTTAAGCTATGTTTTGTCGGCGACTTCGACCAAAACTTCCTCAGATTCCAATCAAAAAGCCACACCTAAAGCTGCTAATAACCATCCTCTAGTACGTACATTGTCAATTTGTTAGCGCGAAGCAATAAAAGACTTCCTTGCCCCTATATCCCTGAATTAAGTAGCTCAATGTTTGCTAACTAAGTCTCGGTAAACACAATTAAATCGGCATCTCGCGTGTGGACGGATTCCGACAGACTTAGATATAATTTTCCGAAGTAAATCCCGGGTTTAAGGAGCCCTTTCAAATTCCCCCGTCCGCCGTAAAGGGAATTTTAACTATAGCAAATTGTCTATTTCGACTTGTCTTCTTTCCTCCTGAAATAGTAGTCATACGGTGTATTTTTAACTGGCCGCTTGTGTTGTAGCCGCCTTGTCGATTTCCTAGGGGGAAAGTGTCTTCATTTAAGATATTATACAGCAGCTTATCTCTTTTTGTTTCCTTTTTAATTTGTGTTCTATTTCTGTTACAAAGCTGCTGTTTGTTTTTGAAAGTCTTTGTTGTGATGTCCAAATTACTACGAAAGGAAAATTAATCTGAGAATGCAGTGCATTTTTTATGACGGCGGCTTCTTCAGCTATTCATATCAAAGTGCATAATACAACGGGTCATGAACACCGGCGTACTGTTTGATGATGGTTTCACAGATGTTGATAAGATGGTATACAGTATATTTACTTCTTGCGTGTGATTTATTATATCGAGTAGGTTCTATTGTGACTATTATTTTATGTGGTCGGTTTACCAATCATAGTTGAAATGTTTATTGTTCACAGATAATAAAATAAAATAAAACTTACAACAATATTGGTTCACAGATATGTAAATAAAATTAATTTCCACGCACAAAGACGTGAAATGTTAATCAATGTACTGTGACATCGTCTTTTGTTTTCTTTTCGAGTTTGCTTTGAAGTAAATATACAGTAGTTTGAGTACGTCGTTTTCCCCAATAGATCGAGAGTTACGAACAGCTACGGTGCTACGGCTCTACGCTCTGCTAATAGGCGCTGCGCTACGTGCGACGTGCGCTACAAACGTCTACGATAGTGTAGGCGGTTACACGATTTGTATTTTCCGATTCACATCTGAATTCACATTTCGTACATTTCATGTTCGGATAAAGTATTTTATTAGGATAGAAAGTTTAACTGTTAATATTTACAGCACACTGTGTTCAGTACCGAGAGCCTGCACTCAGCATTCACCACACAGAGACATAAAATAAATATTATTAATGAAAAACAGAGTGATTTTATACTGAAATGTATGGATGAGATTGGAGTTAATTAAATTTTACTGTTGTCGACCACGAACAGACGAAATTCTGGCGTCAGTGTATTCGGCATCGTAATGTTCCAATTAACAAGTTTATTTTTTGTTTTATCGGAGGGAGAATGGGGTTAGACATTCGGCCGGTACTGGCTAAATCAGAGTAGGGGGACAGAACCGAGCTAACGAACCGGACCAACCCATTACTTCAGCAGACGGGCGCTGTCATGGCTACAGTAACGTAATAGCTAGCTATACAGCCACCTACTTGCGGGAAAAATGATTTAGGGCCTCCCCCACCCTCGGACACGCGAAAGGAAAATGTATTTATTTTTTATAAAGGTAAGAACAAATTAGAAAGTAACGGAAGAAGTGCTCATTAATTAATATTAAATTTCGAATATTAAATAAAATTGTGGTTGAAGTTCTCAATGCGGGGAGACTTTCAAATATAATGGCCACAAATATAATAGCAAATCCAGTTTTAAGGGGTTTGCTATTAGAATTAAAGGCCATGCCAGGTTATTAGCCTATTCGCTCGATGAAATTCTCGGCTGGCACTCCGCACTCTGATGGTGACAAGTGGGACAAGATAACCGACTTTTTGTCATCCGTTTTTATACATGTAGCATAATTGCTATTACCAATCTGAAAACGAAACGTTCTTGAAATTACAATATCCTCAAAATTGCTTCGACCGTTATTATTGTGATCATTAACAGCTGGCCCAATGATTATAATGATAATGACGAATACACGAAATACGAACGTTTAATGACATGTAGGGATAGGTGTAATTGAGTACACGAATTGATGTATAATACTACTGTTTATTAGCAAACCATTGAATATATAGACTTAGGCTACTTACACATACAAACATAGACATAGTTCTATGACACCCACACTACACCTCCCACATAATAAAATAAAATAAAAATACAAATGTTTTTTTTTTATTCACATACTCTAATGTTTTAAACTAGGTATACAGACACTATAAAAATATCTACTAGGTACAATATAACTTAGTTCTATTCTTATGCACTACATCAATGTTACCTTTTCTTATTATTTCTACGTTTGGTGCTAAGTCCCTTACAACTACATAGGGTCCAGAATAAATGGGACTGAATTTGTTTCCAGTTTCTTTTTTTACAAGGATTTGGTCATTTGGTGTATAAGTGATAGGCCTCATATTGGAATCATAATGTTGCTTGCGCAATGTTTTTCGTTGAATCAAGTTATTTCGTGCTTCAGACTGTGACACCTGTAATCTATATTTCAATTCAAGCGGGTAACTCTCATGATTATAAAGTGGTTCAATTGACTTTGATAAATTATTAGGCAAATTACATTTTTTCCCATATACCAATTCAAATGGAGTATGGTTTGTTGCACTATGCACCGAAGTGTTATATGAGAAGCACCAATAGGGTAACCATGAACTCCATGTTTCAGGATGATTATCCGTCTGGATTCTCAAGAATGCTCCTAGATGTTTATGAGCATTCTCCAACGCACCAATACTTTCGTGATGGTATGCCGTGGAGTTAAGCTTTTTTATATCTAGTAATTTACATACCTCCGTCATTGTTGCGCTGATAAACTCTGCTCCTCGATCGGTCGCTATAGTGTTTGGAACACCATACTTTAGGATAACATTTTCTACAAAGGCTTTTGCAACCTCTTCTGACTTTTTAGAAACAAGTGGACAAGCGATAATATATTTGGATAATTCACATTGTGTGGTTAAAATATACGAAAAATTATACCTATCCTTATCTAAGGGTCCTACTATATCTAGATATACCTTCTGAAAGGATGTATGAGCAGTAGTCGTCACTACCATCGGCTCTTTATTGTATAATTATGCTATGTTTTTGAATCTGGCATTTATGACATTTCTTCACAAAATCATGGACATCTCGTTCCATGCTAGGCCAGAAATAATATTTACGAATATTATTTAACATCCGTCTTATACCCGCGTGGCCACTCGTGGGTAAAAGATGAAAGTCGTTAATTATGACTCTTCTGTCATCTTTGTCATCTATTCTTTCTACGTCTTTTAATACACATAACCTTGGTCCGGACCATTTTGCATCTTTCTTTACCTCGGATATCAACTTCTCAATAAAATAATTATTTGTGCCATTTTTAATGAAATATATCTCCTCTATATCATTAATATTACAATATTCCCTGAACTCCCCCGCAAATGCGGCTGGCGTCATCTGCGATCGGGATGCTGGGTTTATAAACAATGTCATCCGAGCCGGCACATAACACAATGTATTCTGACTACTTAACCTTACATTATTATTTTCGTCTCTTAATTTAGCCCAATTATTACTATCTACAAATCGTATCTCAACAGAGTCCTTCGGCTTACTATGAGTTTCCACAACTTTTGGTTGATCAGGCCAAATGTCTGTGTTAACCATATCTTCCGAAGAACTGCTCTCCAATAACTTCCGCTTTTGTCCTCTAGTCATAATGTTTACAACACACTCATGCATTTCTTTCAGTTCCTTCGATGACACAAATACTCTCGATAATGCGTCTGCAGCCACATTACCTACTTTTACCTGGCACATATTCGATATCAAAATCGTACTCATAAAAAATACTGCACAAAGTAAAATACATGCAATATATTATGCATACAAAGGCATAGTGTTATTGGGTTTTCCATGTGCAATTTCTTAGTAGCAGCCCGGATCACAGTGTAGCTTTGTCCGGTTTTTGAAAATAGGCTCGCCTTCTAATATATGGGACTTAAACATAACTGACGAAATGCGGGCGTATTAAAATGCACTAAAAAGAAAAGATTGAAAGAAAGAAGTTAGTCCCAAAAGATTTTATTTGCGCCAGGTATGCCTCTGAATAACTCTTAGGGAAATACTGGTGTGATTTTATGATATGTACGTATAATGTGTGAAATCCGACTTCTTAAGAAGCGAACTAAAAAGACGAAAAACATGCTGTGCAGTCAGAGGATACATATTCGCGAGCTGGCTGGCCAAAACCAGATGTATTATCCGACTGCAGAGCATGATTTTCTTCTTGTTTACGTCTTTTTAGGTCGCTATTAAGTATAATTAATAATATTTTTTTAATTAAAAGTTTTTAGTTAACATTTTGTTTTCAAATTACATACATTTAAACATATAAGTGTTATTTTATTTTGAAATTGCGTTTTAAAACCATTTATTTTGATACACGATGAGTGTGGCCTAAATAAAATATATTGGGCCCACACAATATGGCGCCTAAAAGCCACCATTTTTCTATTTTCCAAATTTAATGTAGCCAGTGACACTCGTAAGGTTACGAGCCTATTTACGTAAGAATCATAAAAATCGGCCAACGCGTTTGGTCTCTAGAACGCCTGTATACATACATAGACTCATAAACACATTACCCTCCTTCGGCAGTCGGGTAGTGATGACGGCCTGTCATTGCAGGTTTCTCAGTAAGGAAAACAAACAAAGTATCCCAGAAACTAAATATAAATAATTTACCATATTTAAAACCACGTGCCAATTTGCCATTCGAAAAAAGTCGTCTGCAACTAAATCCGAACCGGCCACATGTGCTATTTTTATCCGGATTAAAGCATAAAAAGCCAAACATTGTTCGGCTTAATCCGTACATCTAGCAACCTCAAATAGCGCAACACCGCCAAAAACTGCAGACACGTACGTATAGTGTGTTTATTCTTTTCTGTCTTATTTTGTAAACGTGAAACTTTCATATCGTGCTTGTTTAAATAACTTACACACTTACGTAGTTACGTGATGATGACCTATCTCTATCAACAGTAGTGAGGGCTTAGCTAACAGAGACTGAAAACTGGAGGGAAATGGCCTCATCCGGTGAGACCGTGACAGTCCAGAAGGAGGCTGCCTATCAAGGAGCTGCTTGTTTAGTTTATTCAGGGATGTGTCCTATTTCTAACGGGTGTTGCAAAAAGGGGGTGGTCTTTTAGGAGGTCCTTGTACTGATGGTGATCATTAGGGTCGTTTGTAGTAAGGCAAAATCCCATACTTTTTGAAGGTTTCACCGTCGGGCAACAAACAGATTACACACACATTATACCACCCTACCTCACGTTAGGCAGGTGAAAACTGATGTGTTGATAAAGGGCGAAGAATTGAATCCTGAAAATAGCACAGTATTTTTAGGCTTAACTTTGGATGCTAAGCTTCAGTGGGGCCCACATATAGATAAATTGTCAAAGAAGCTAAGCTTTCGCAGCATATGCTGTTAGAAAAATTCGTAATTTAACTGACATAGAGACAGCCCGTTTAGTATACTTTAGCTATTTTCATAGTGTAATGTCGTACGGTATTCTGTTGTGGGGAAATGCCGCCGACATCCAGAATATTTTAGTTTTGCAGAAAAGAGCTGTTCGATCAATTTATAAATTAACCCCGAGGCACTCTCTCAGAGAAAAATTTAAGGAGATGAATGTAATGACTGTGCCCTCTCAGTAAATTTATGAAAATCTTTTATATGCTCATAAAAATATAAAATTGTTTAAAAAATACAGTGATATCCATAACATAAATACTAGGAACAAACACAAATTTGTAGTACCTACAACAAGGCTCAAGAAGATAAGTGGCTCGTTTAGATGTCAATGTGTACGCTTTTAATTTTTTTTTCACTCTAGACGACAAATTGCAATGGGGTCCTCATATAACATCTCTTGCGGGTCGGCTAAGCTCAGCCGCTTATGCTGTTAGAAAGATAAGACAGTTAACGGATGTAGAAACCGCGCGTTTGGTCTATTTTAGTTACTTTCACAGCATAATGTCATACGATATTTTACTGTGGGGTCGAGCGGCTGACATTGAATCCATATTTATATTGCAAAAGAGAGCTGTCAGAGCCATATATAAGTTAAGTCACCGTGAATCTCTTAGGGAACTGTTTAAAAATATTAATATTATGACAGTTTCTTGCCAATTTATTTATGAAAATATTATGTATGTAAGGAAAAATATACATCTCTTTAGTAAAGTCAGTGATAGACACAATTGTAATACCAGAAATAAAGATAAGTTAGATCAGCCTTCTTACAGACTAGCTAAAGTACAATCATCTTTCATGGGGTACTGTGTTAAATTCTATAACAAAATACCTTGTGATATCTTAAAACTAAATGAAAGTAAATTTAAAACTTTAGTCAAAAGCACCCTTTGTAAACAAGCATATTACAAATTAGATGATTATATTCAAGATAAGAATGCTTGGAAACATGCTGGTCCTGCTCCATAAATCAATCTTTGGTGTAGACAAAATCAAATTTGTTGATTTATATTCCCATTCATAGTTATTGTATTCATTGATTTGTTTTTTTTTTTTTTTTTAGAAATTTACTCACACACTGTTCCGTTGTTGTTGAATTAGGTATTTTACCTATGTTTGTAATATTTGTAAGTATGTGAGAACCATGTTCCTACTTATCAAATTAATTAATTTTCCTGTTAATGCTTTTTAATTCTTTATACCTGTGTGTAGAGCTATTCTGAGTGCATCGTCCTCACATATATAAATGTATGTACGTATGTTAATATTGTAAAACACCAATTTTTTTTTTTTTTTTTATAGAATAAGTATGGAGTTTCTTGTGCGTTCTTCTCCATAACAATCTACTTTCCGAAACGGTAGAATAATTTTTTTTGTTTTTTTAATCTTATTTTTTTTTTTATTACTTTTAATTTTTAATTTTAATTTATGTGACGTTCAAAAGTGCCGTTTATTGGCCTATTTGAATAAATATATTTGACTTTGACTTTATAATATATAAGCTTCCAAGCCACGTACAAGATCTAAGTCTTAATAAATTCAAATCATTCATTAAACGTAAGTTGTGCCAGAAAGCGATTTATACTATTAAAGATTACGTTAAGGACAAAAAGGCTTGGGATTGAGCTGCTCCAATTAATTTTGATTTTTTATATTTTGCACCGTGAATTTTGTTTTTAATTTAGTTTTTTTTTTTTTGTTTTCTTGCAATGACAAGAATATTTACTTTTTAAAGTATTATATTATTTTATTTTTATTATTGTGAATGTGAAGACTATGTGGATTTTTTTATTTTATCTTAGTTAGTTTTTACTCATGGTCTGGCAGTTTGAGTAGTTTATGCGGCCTACCCGAATGTCCTTTCTTTGGTATTGTTCGTCGAATCGTTGAGCTCCTTAAATTCTGAGTTGAGCTGCTCGGTTATTGACAAATGCGTGCACTGACTGGACAGGTCCACTCAATCTGGCTGGTTATTTCTTCAAAAGACCATTTCAGACATCTGTCTACATGGTCTTCACATGATATAACCAAGATTTTGTCAGGACTTTAAAAGAGACTGCGACCTCTGAGTTTGTTTCGGCCTTTCTTCTCAGAGTAGTCAGATAGGAAACGCCGACCTCATCTAGTTTTAAAAAATATGATCGACATGTAAAAGTGTTTGTACAAACCAACTTACAGAAATAAAATCATTTATCATTAATTTTCTTCTTATCCGGTACACTCTTGACAGAGCGGTCGTGATCGCTATGTAGGTAGTAGTAATAATAGAAGGCAGATGTGATGCGCTTTACGACGTTTCGCCACCGCTGCCTATTAGAGGTCATCCTGCTGCACTCATTGAGTGAACCTCCTACGGCAGACTTGATCTGGTCAGTCCAACGCGTAGGTGACCTTCCGCGTGGTCTAGTGCCCTCCACTTTCCCTTGGACGACAAGGCGTTCTATGGACTGATCACCACGCCGAGAGAATCATTAATGCATTAATTTAAAAAAAAAACAGTAGATACTTGGATACGTCAGTAAATGGATAATTATATATATATATAATAATATTTATTTTCCACCATACAAATTACGATTAGATTACATTTCAAAGTAGTATGCCATATGCCATATTTGTTTAGTAAACCAGACTAGTGAAGATAAATATACTATACATAGTAATCCAACCCGGAATGCAACGGAAATGTGTGGAATAGTCTCGAAATATAAATTGATACTCAGTCAGCACCACTCGTTTCATGAAAATGGAGTTTCTTGTGAGAAATTCAAGGAAATCGAAAATTTACGTTCGCTCAAACACAAATCGCTTACGATGTAGTCAGTCTGATTGTGGAGTTCCTAACGATTTTCGGAATCATTGTTGTTGTTTGTTAAATTTTATTGAGATATTATAGACATTGATTGTGCTCTCCACTGTAATTCCGTGGAATTGCTTAATTCCCTAATAATCAATCCTCACTTTCAAAGTCACAATATTGACATTACCAATTAATTATGTTTTTAGTTTGTTTGATTTTGTATGAATAAACAAAACGTAGACACCAAACACCAACAAATCTTACAAACAAGTAAAATTTAAAAAAATTAAAAACTCCCGATATATTTTTATTTCATGCTACTTATTTTATCTAGTACATAGTAGATACGCTTCGATCGGCAATCTATTGAACATCTAATTATGACACAATATCTTGCGAAAACACCCTAATTCAAACAGTAAAACGGCACGTAAACGTTGGCAGTAAACTTTCGAACGGCTGAAATGATTTTATTCAAACATAGCTAATAACACTCTCGACAAAATCACCTTTCAGACAAATAAAATTAAACCAAAATTAGTTCATCTGTTTAGGCGCTATGATGCCACAGACAGACACACAGATACACAGATAAACAGATACGCAGCAACACACTTAAACTTATAACATCCCTCTTTTTCCGGTGGGGATTAATAATATTACTCCAATAAAATGTTAAAGTTTGTATGTTTGTATTTAAATCACGCAAAAACGGCTGAACGGATCTGGATGAAAATTGGCACACATATATTTAGTAAACTGTATTAACACATAGGATATTGATTCCGGTATAAAGTTCCCTTGGGTTAATAAAACAGTTTTCACGCTGTTAATATATGTCTAATGCCTGTCTGTATAATTAACTAGCTTTTACCCCGGCTTCTCGCCCGTGATCTACAGGAACGTGCATTTTTCTGGGCTAATAGTAGTCTAGGTACTCAGCGGTGGTAGCTAAATCACCTCTGATTGCCTAGGCTTCTTTTTTTAGGGTTCCGTACCCAAAGGGTAAAAACGGGACCCTATTATTTTAGGGTTCCGTACCCAAAGGGTAAAAACGGGACCCTATTATTTTAGGGTTCCGTACCCAAAGGGTAAAAACGGGACCCTATTACTGAGACTCCGCGGTCCGTCTGTCTGTCTGTCTGTCTGTCTGTCACCAGGCTGTATCTCATGAACCGTGATAGCTAGACAGTTGAAATTTTCACAGGTGATGTATATCTATTGCCGCTACAACAACAAATACATACATAATAACAAAATAAAATAAATATTTAAAGGGGGCTCCCATACAACAAACGCATTTTTTTTTGCCATTTTTACGAAAATGGTACGGAACCCTTCGTCCGCAAGTCCGACTCGCACTTGGCCGGTTTTAACCCCCGACGGAATAAGAGGGGTGTTATAAGTTTAACGTGTACCTGTGTGTTTATGTGACATCATAGCTCCTAAACGGATGAACCGACTGCGATTTAGTGTTTTTTGTTTAAAATGTGACATTATCGGGAGTGTTCTTAGCTATGTTTGGTGAAAATCGGTTCAGTCGTGCAGAAGTTATTGGCTGTTTATTGTTTGAATCGGGGTATTTTCGCAAGATATCGTGTTATAATTACGTGTTCGATAGATTGTTAATCGAAGCGTGTCTACTACTTGATAAAGAATGTAGTTAAAAAAATATGAAATAAAAATAAAATGTCGGGGTTTCTTGAAATTTTTATTTATTTATTTTATTTTAAAGAAGGCTTACAGACTAACAAACCAATGACATTAAGAAAGTAATATAAAAAAAATTGCTAATAACAAGCCTCCACATATAGTTCATCATCTGCCTAGCCTTTTTCCCAATTATTGTTGGGGTCGGCTTCCAGTCTTACCGGATTCAGCTGAGTACCAGTTTTTTACATGGAGCGACTGCCAATCTGAC
This sequence comes from Orthosia gothica, assembly GCA_949775005.1. Lineage (NCBI taxonomy): Eukaryota > Metazoa > Arthropoda > Insecta > Lepidoptera > Noctuidae > Orthosia > Orthosia gothica. The sequence goes on from OX459054.1 coordinate 1,279,081, forward strand.
TTCCACAACCCAGTAACTGGGTAACACGACACCTCTTAGTAAGACTGGTGTCAGATCTCAGGCTTCTGACTACCCGTAACGACTGTCAAAGATCTTCAAATGACAGCCGGGACCAACGGCTTAACGTGCTTGCCGAGGCACGGAAGAAACTCGGTATGTTGAAATGGAACGGACCGACCTCGTCAAGCGTTGCTTAACCTTGAAGATCGACCCGTGCGACTGTTATTATTTAGCCACGAGCTCCTCCACATATAGTTAATGAAAAATAATAAAGTCGAAAGAAAGTACATACAAGTTAATATAATTAGAGTAGTAGATAATTTAACTATTCTTGAAAAAATACTGTGCCAATAGCCGTCTCAAGGTCGCCACATTGCTACAAAACAAGTCGACATTAAGGTCCCCAGGAAGCTTATTGAAACTAAGTGCACTTCTTATTGAAAAACACATTCCGCCTATAATTAGTCATTGCGATAGGTACACTTAATATTGTAATGACAGATTTACTTGTTCTTTCTTTTTATAGGGTCATAATTTCCTGAGATTTTAGCTTTAAAGAAATCATTTTATCTCTCTAAAATATTAAATCCGTAATATTTAAATCAAATCTAGTATAACCTTCAAGAAATCTGAAACATCATGTAAATCCTACCTAAATACATACAATAAGTGAAGTTTGTGTACTTACCTTGGATTTCATCGATATATAGCCTGTAATTTACTACAATCATTCTTTAATATTTTAGTACCTATCTACTCAGGCCAGGGCATACGAAAGACATTTACAAAAGATTGTTCCACTTTACTTACTCATTTAAAAAATATAGGTATCTAGGTCCGTGAACTACGTACCTTAAGTGTACCTTACTAATATTATAAACTAGCTTCTGGTAGCGGCTTCGGCCGCGTGATCATCCCTAGAGACATGATACCAAGATTCAAAGTGGCCTATGTTCTATCTCTGTGCAAAATTTCATCCTGATCCGTGCCGTTGTGGCGTAATTGAGTAACAAACATACATCCATCCAGAATTTCGCATTTATAATATTAAGTAAGAAGTAAGATGTGAAAGTTTGTATGTTCGTGTTTAAATTATGCAAAAAAGCTGTTGAATTTGGATGAAATTTTGCACTCAGATAGATCATGAACATGGATAATAACTTGGGATAGGAACGTTTTATTCAGGTAGTAGGTTCTTCTGGGATAATTTTGAATATTTACGCGGACGATGTCGCGACCGGCAACTATGTGTTTTATATTACTTTCAATCTATTGTCTTTTAACGAGCTACGAAAGGTTACATCAATTATCAATTCTACTAATTCAATCATCAGTTCAATGGCTAATCCAAACAGTGGAACCTGTGTGTTGTACAGAAATGTCTAGTGTATCGAACACTCGATTTTTGCTGCTTTACTTAAATGAGAAACCAGCCCCTCAAACGTGTTTTTCTCAACTGTGAAACGCAATTGAACGTAAATGAAGGTTTTTTGTATGACATAAGGTACACTTTGGCATGACTTGACTACGTATACTCAAACCTTGCTCAGAATCGAAGAAAACTTAAAGTGGCAGATGATCTAGAGTGGCAGATGAATCGAGATCAGAAATCGAATACTTAAATCGGAAACCAGCCAAGTACCTAACCAGAAACAATGAGATATGGCTACGAAAATTAATTATCCGTAAAGAGCGAACCTAACAAATAAAATTCAACGATAATATAAATCACTGACAATTTATTATTGTTCGCTTAATTTCGTGTTGTAATGAATAATACCTAAAATTTCAATGCGGTTTCACCGTCGGCGGCTCGTGGAATATCTGATATTTAACTAACTTTGAATCCCCGCAAAAGATTTAAGCCCGGGTTCTAAACTTTCTGCAAAGAGATTTGAGGTCTATCGTATCAAAAGGGCGAATCACGTATTTTCAAATTCACCAAATTACTCGAAACTAACTGAACTCGAGTAGACTCAGTAACAATACTCATTATAATTTGTTTACTTTCAAACTTTTAGTTTTATTCGATTCATTTACAATTAATCGTCACGGTTTTCAGATGAATTCACTTATTGAAGGCAATAATAGATTTAGTAATAGGACTCGTCTGATCGATGGACTAAAAGATGATTGACTGACAAAGTACAAAAAGTTAGTTATCTAGAAGACGTTGATTGAACGAACGCAGAAGTTCGCAAAAAATTGTCTGAAAAGAAATTTGAACTTTAGGTGGGATGATAATTTGCGGTAAAAAAAACCTGACGCCGAAAAATTACGGGGAAATGCGTATCCTTTTATGTACCCTTAGAATAAATGTAAAACTGAGTTTGTTTGTCCGTTTTAAGCCTTAGCGACTGTACCGATCATCGAGGTCTTTGGAAGCCAAATGTATTTATTTATTTTTATATTCTTTATTGTACACCATAAAAAAAAAACATACGGAACAAATACTTTCAAACAAAGTGTACAATGGGCGGTCTTATAGCACAGGGCAATCTCTTAAAGACAACCTTAAATAAAAAAAATAAATAAATTATTAAAATTTAGGTCTTAATTAAGGCCTCAACCCACGCAGCAAACCCACGGTTATAAGCAAGTTGTCTATATTTCGAGCAGATACGGAACCCAGTGAGTATGTAAGCTCTTTCTTTTACAAGCATTCTCGATATTGATTGTAGCGTATTCGTATTGATGCTTACAAGGCTGAGCAAGCCCCTCAGTACGGGCTTGCTCAACCAAAGACATTCATTCGAGGTCAAGTTTCCGTTCTCTTTGACTTTATTTATTTATTTATTCAAGGCACATCAACAACACAAACACAAACATGGACATATTACATTTTCTGGGGTCTTATTCTAGTGTCTATGTCAATAACAGATGTGCACAGCACTTTCAAAAATAAATCACATGTCAAAAATCAAATCTACCAAAGAAAAAAAAAAGTAGTTATAAAATAAGCAAAAATACAGTAAAAATTATAAATAAAAAATAAGAATCGTGAGTCAAAAATTACAAATCAATTAAATTAAAACAATGAGAATAAAAACTTTTGAGTCGGAATAAATATGAAACCACTTTTATTTAATTTTACTCTAATCTCAGACTATGATGGAGAAGTAAATCGAAGAAGCTGATTATTTATTATAGAACTGATAAAGGAGATACATACATACATACATAAACTCACGCCTTTTTTCCATGGGGGTAGGCAGAAACTACAGAACGCATCCTGCTACGATCCTTACATACTTCTTTTGCTTCACACACATTTATACATCTAGTCATACACACACGCCAGTTATGGGTACTGCGCACTTGGCCTTTCTGAAGAACATCACCTATAAATTAGATATACGAATGATTTCTGCTGTTCAATTATGAATTTTGTTATTCCAGCTGTATACGATTATTTTAATTAGCTGTTAGCCATATAATAATCTCCTGCCACTTTTTACGTAGTGTTCTGGAAGAAAATATTTATCAGTTATGGCAGAATGATTGGCTTTTGATCTACGACACGAAATAAATATTTTTATTCTCTACAGACAGTAGTTTTTGGGACTTAATACATATAACAGATGCAAAGAAAGAATGAGCATCTAACACGCGTAGAAAAATACATTTGGCTATTCCCTAAAGAATATTCGTGAGCAGACAAAACAACTGGACGCTTACTCTATTCAGTGGCATTTTTGAGCCTCCAGCTCCATATAAACCGTGGGCCACTTTCATGCCATTGTTACACCGTGCAGAGGAGTCATAACAGTTGATCCCGATTTTATTGCACTTCTCAATGCAATATTCTACCTTCAGCTCACAGGTAGCGGTAAATCTGGCGGATATTAGATGCTTACTGAATACCCAGGCACTGGAAAGCCGGTTCTTCACAGAGTTCAACAGTTAATTAGTTTTTAAGTATGTTTGAGTTGAGTGTCAGGTTATTTAGTTTAGAGGAACTTTACGAGTCGTCTTTTTGTTGAAGGTTTTTTTTTATGTTTGAAGTCTTTGTCTACAAAATGAATTTCCAAGTATACCTTTAAACACACAATAATAAACTCTTTATTTTTCCTTTTTACCTAATCTGCGATGCTTATGTGGGAGAAATAACTAATTCCTATTTTTTATAATATTTGAGTATCTTTCGAGTTACTTCTTGTTTAAGTTAGTGTATTGACTACGCGCTCCCTGCAACTGACAAGCAAGCCGCATTATAAAAGAGTGTGCAAGAAGCCTGATCGTTCAATTTTGGTTTGACTTCGGACTTTAAACGGTCAGGTACGTTTTGATTGCTCTTGATTTATTATTAATGTGATTAATGTGATTATGTTGTGTACTGATGTTTTTCATTATTAATGTGCGTGTAGTTTTTACGCAATAATATTGTGGCAAGTATTTTACTGAAGTTATTATGCTGCTTTGAATATAATAATTATGGTCTAATTTATGCATTGGTTTTATTCCATTTACTTTTACCCTCACATTTACTTATAACCTCACTTTTTGTTCTTTAAACTCTCACACTTATATTTCAAAAACTAGAAAGCTTAACATATAAACATGGATTAATGAAGAGAAAATAATCCGATTACATACTACAGATACTATTATGACAAAACAATTGGTATAAAAGAAAATAAACGTTATCTTAAAATAAAAACAACAAAAATAAAAATTAATACGCTTTTCACTGAAATTGCGCTGGTCTTTGAAAGCTTTCACTCCGATTATATTAACATGAAATAACAAAAGAATAGAACAGAAGCGAATACAGGAAGATAATCAGAAACAGGTGTCAAACCATCTTTATATTGGTCCCGACCGCGCTCGCCAACGGGTAGTCGTAAAAACTTACCACTTCATCGAGTGGCTTTCATGAATCGGGTTCCAGTCGGGAAGGCTCGGGGCACTTCGCGCCGCTTCGGCCCTTTTGGGCGGGCGGAAATTCAGTCTTCAAACACAGCGGCCGAAGATTGTCGTGTGTCTGTCGCGCAGCCATTTTAGTTAACATCGTTAAATAAACAGTTATTGTTGTTCATAAAAAATCACAGAAGCGTGAGAAAAATAGTTTGAATAGTTAAAGAAATTTTACAACTGTTTCAGTAACGTGTGGATAGTGTTGAAAGTTTTTTTTACAAGTGCATTGGATTGCGAACAAAATTGACTTAAGTACGTCGGGAATGACGCTAAGGCGGCCTACTAAAAGTATGGCATTTAATAAGGTGAGAATAAGGTTTCTGAATTCGATTATAGTAATGTTGTGACCTTTTTAAGTCAGCTTTGAAATGTTAGAACGTGTATTAGGAGTTTGTTCAGTCGTTAGTTTTTGAACCCAAGAACTAATGTGAGACGAACTTTAGACGTTTTTAAATAAGCATAATTCTTAAAACAGGTGTTTCTGGTGAATACTCGATTGATATTTTATTACCAGATCGAAGATTATTCAAATGAAAATTTATCCGTTTGTGTACGCAAAGTTAATTAGATTTAGACACGTTTCTATCTAATTAATTCTTAAATGACACAATAAAATAAGCTCTAATTAATCTAACTTTTCCTCATAATGCTAAGGAAGCAATATTCTCGTATCTGCAGAAGGTGTGAAGAGGTTTAATTTCTTTACGTTTAATTTCCACGTAGAAACCGTTTGAATACAAAATACGGTGTTGTTACCCTAATCTCCTTCCTCTCCTGCCGTAATTCCAAATGGATTTAGTTTTGTTCCGTATTCTCAGGTTTACTGAAAGGATTGAAGATCAAGATTTCGTGATTATCAATCGCTTCTTTAGACTAGATTTAGTAGCATTTTTAAAACCCGACGGAAAAAGAGGGGTGTTATAAGTCTGACGTGTGTACCTGTGTGTATGTATCTATCTGTGGCATCATAGCTCCTAAACGGATGGAACGATTATGATTTCGTTTTTATCGGGACTTTATCGAGAGTGTTCTTAGCTATGTTTGATGAAAATCGGTTCAGCCGTTCAAAAGTTTTGGGCGTTTTACTGTTTGAATTAGGGTGTTTTCGCAAGATATCGTGTCATAATTAGGTGTTCAATAGATTGTCTATCGAAACGTGGCTACTACTAAATATAGATAAATTATGTAGCATGAAATAAAAATGTGTCGGGGGTTTCTTCAATTTTACTTGTTGTAGATTGCTACATGGGTACATGTTTTTCACTGAGTTCTTGTGAAACAGTTCAATGAATAATTTCGGCGAACAATTAAATATCAATCAATCTACGTAGCGTTTTTCAAAGTATGTTGGGATCAGCTTTCTGTCTAAGCGGATTTAGCTGAGTAACAGTATTTTACATGGAACCCAGTAACTGGGTAACATGATATCCCTTGGCAAGGCATGTGTCAGATTTTTATGGCTTCTGACTACCGCAACGACTGTCAACGATCTTCAAATGGCAGCCGGGACTTACGGCTTAACTTGCTTGACGAGGTACGGAGGAATCTCGGTATGTTAAGATAGTCAGTGGTCACCCACCGACAGATCAACCTCGGCAAGTGTTGCTTAACCTTGAAGATCAACCTCAGCAGTTATTACATAGCTACGAAACAAAAAAGTATGATTACAATTTGATAATCAAAATTATTCGTCATTCGATTGATGTTTACAGCTATATGTCAACGTGAAAAGTGTTTTTATCTCAGAGGAACATTATACCGGGAGGGAAAATAGTCTATGTGCTATTATAGACTATAATCTGTCTCTCCAGATCCGTTCACCCGTTCTGGCGTTTTTAAGTAACAAACAGACATCCATCCATCCAAGCTTTAGCATTAATAATATTACTAGCTTCTGCCAGCGGCTTCGTCCACGTGAAAGTCGAAAATTATGTCAAGGGAACATATTCTCAGGATGAAAAGTATCCAATGTGCTATTCCAGACTATAATCTATCTCTGTGACAAAATTTCATGCAGATTCGTTCAGCTGTTCTAACGTGATTGAGTAACAATCATCCATCCATCCATCCAATCTTTCACATTTATAATATTACTAGCGACCCGCCCCGGCTTCGCCCGTGACAAATTATACACAATAATTTCCCTTGTTTCTCACTCTTTCTATCGGTGAAAGCCGCATGAAATACCGTTCAGTAGTTTTTGAGTTTATCGCGTACAAACGCGGCGCGGAACTTTATTTTATAATATGTAGTGATAGTAAGATGTATCATACAATCTCCATCCAGCTCCTTTAGAGACCCACAGGAAATCAAGTTTCATTTGCCTCTGAGAATGAGAAGAGAAGGGTAGCCTATTTTTGTCCGGAAGGTTACTTAATTATACTTGCAGGTATCTCTTTAGCATTTTTTCCTCGTATATATGCATTATGTACCTACCTGTCTACTTGAAAGAATAGTAGAATGGGAAGTTAAATTAGGTTCTCGTGTAGTGTAAAGGGCACGGCTTGGAGCAACGTTTTATTAGCTTCGTTGACCTTAATTTGCTTAGCCATATTGTTCTTTAATCGTAGCCGTTTTGTTGAATAAAGAACTGAAAAAGGAAATTCATAGTGCTGTTCGGAGTCTGGGTTTGTCCACGGTTAATTGTAATACGACTGAAAAATAGCGCCTTGCTGTGGGTCCCTCATGGCACAGCATCATTCTGAGTGGAAGCCTTCTTCACAGTCACGCCGTGAATCCCTAGTTTCCATTCGTCATTTGTCTTTTATGTTAAACTAGTTAAGGCGATGCCGCAGGGTACACCCCGCGGCATCGCCTATCGTACCAATCTACCGACCCTACCTATCCTACCTACCTTTTTTATTTTTAAACATGTCCTGTATTCTGGCAAACAAAACAAAAAACCTAGCCAAGTGCGAGTTGGACTAGCGCACGAAGGGCTCCGTACCACACGTTTACAAATACAAATAATTTATTATTCCTTCATAAGTATGTACAAACATCTAGTAATTCAAGTGCTCTTTTAGTCAAAAATAGCCTGTAGTAGAGCACTTCGCTCTTCTAAAACGTATTATTACAACAAGTACCTAACAGCATACTATTGGTAATTAATATTTGTTTCGAGATATTTACCATGTATATTCCCGAATCAAATATTAATTGTAATGATTGTAACCATGTCAGCTTAAAAACTTATATTCGTTCTGTGTTCAACAAAATGCCCCGAATAAATAAGTTAAGCTGCCGGAAAATAGTTATGTGGCTTCCTAAGTTCACTTACCTACTCGATTTCAGTAGGTATTGTAAAATGTGTCCCAGAACGAATGACCTTAGTGTTGGGTAATATAGAAAGAAGACAGAAAGAAAAAGTGTTTATTCAGCAAAAAAATATTATTATTATTATTATGAGCCTGTTATGTCCCACTGCAGGGCAAAAGCCTCCCTTCCGTCTTTCCATTTTTCTCCATCCCTAGCTATATCTGGCCAGTCGTTCAGATAGACGTCTAATTCGTCACGCCATCTCTTTCTGGGCAAAAAATGAAATCCAAAAAAAACAATAACAAAATAATAATAATAGATATCAATGTAGTATCTTACATTTACTTTACCATTGTAGATGATTAATATCTACTTGTACAGGGAATAATGGAAAGGTGGGGGCATATTTTAAATACAGCTTCTGCCCTTTTATAATTCACAAAAAAGATGTTGTAACTTCCATACCAATTTTGGTCACGTGACGACAACTTTGTATGGAATCCATATTTTTTTACTTTCTTGAAGAAACTTGTTCACATAGTCGGAATTTATCCTAAGGGAAAGTACTCTAGGATAAAAAGTATCCTATGATTTTTCCTATGTCCAATATTAGTAATCTATTCATAAAAAAACTTTTTTGCAAAAAAATACTACCGACTTCCAAAAAAAAAAAACCGACTTCCAAATAAAAAACTACAAAGGGAAAAATAACTTTATTTTTGGAAGTCGGTGTCTTTCTTAGATACCAATTATTTGCGATATGGACACCGACTTCCAAAAATAAAGTTATTTTTCACTTTGTAGTTTTTTATTTGGAAGTCGGTAGGATTTTATTTGAAAAAAAGTTTTTTATTTTTCCCTTTTTAGTTTTACCTACCTAATAGGCAAATTGTTTAGTAAGTACCTATTACGCCAGAACAGATTAGCCGAAAACATGAAACCCGAACATAACCGGTGAAATAAGAGTTCTGCGTACCCCTTTCAGTATACTGGCGTGATGTTATGTTATGAAACGGTATAAACAATAAACAGACATGCGATTGAAGCAATCCCGAATGATTTGCCGTTATTTATTGAAGAGTTCTGTTGTATATCTCCGAAGTTCTTCATCAGATCTTTAACAAATTTAAATGGGACCAATTTCGGAACATGTTCTTGCAAACAAAAAATGATTTTCAAAATCGGTCTACAATTGGCGGAGATATCAGTGAACATACATAAAAAAAAAACATACAAGAAGTCGAACATAGAACCTCCTCCTTTTTGGTAAGTCGGTTAAACAATGGTTCAGCGGTCTAGGTGTTGTTGGTGGTGAAAATTGTTCTTTTGTAACATATAGACGGACAGACAGAGTAACTTTCGCATTTATAGTATTAATATAGATGATGATCGTGGTTGCATAATCATCGTAGTAAGCATGCTTGTTCCATGGTAGATTTTATGTATCATTTTTCACAAGGCGGCCTGAGGTCGAGAGAAGACTCCTCACAAATAAAAGAGAAGCTTAAAAACATTTTACTTACGACTCCCAAAGGAAACTAGTGTCCAATTCAGAATTCATTTCCCAAGAAAGAAATATCTAATTACTACATTATTCCAATTTCCATTGCCTTAGTATGACTACATTATTTGTATTTACATTTTCTTAGAATTTAATGTCACAATAGTTTATAACTGTAGGAAGTATCTACACAGTGTCGTGGCTTACCAATTTTTACTACGAGGAAAAACTTTGTTTTTTTAACTTCAAAGTCACTGGTATGGTTTTGTATGAAGCCCGATAAAAAGTATTAGGCTGACCCCAATATGTCAGAATTATACTCCTCATCAAAATGCTGTGTTACATCACTACAGCGTACTCTGGCGTGTCGCGTATTTTATTCAACGTCTTAATATTCTGGTCTTCATTTATAATGGACAGTCACGAAATAATTTCGAATTTCGATCTTCCGTGGCAATTAGTGTCAGTAGCTAAATTACCGTTATAACGTTTCGGCCATTTCCTTCGGTTTGAATTTAATCAGACTGACTTGGGTTAATTAATAACAATATTATGAGATGGTTCAAAATTCAAGTTTGTCTTTTGGACTACAAAGTATTATTTCATTGAATTGCTCACTTGGATTTGTCAGTGGCAGATGCCCTTTGAATCTTACGTTAATTCGATCATCTTTATGTAAAATTTTGGGAATGTATAGATTTATTTTTGGAGGGATCTTTTCTTTGTTCCATTTCTAATCGTGTGCTGAGATGGGTTATGTTTTTGACTCAAGTTTTTCCAACGCGATATTTTTGAAAAAGCCAATTTGTAACTAATGAGAAGTGCTTTAGCTATAGAGTCTCCCGTGAGTTTTTAAGTAGCTTATAATTATATGGTTCAAAATAATAGGCACAGATAAGTATCATAATGCAATGCATAATCACGCACTACAGTTTCATGTTTATACTCAATTTGACGAGTCGAAAATACAGCGTATGAATAATAAATAGCCGAGTCCGAAGTCCGAATAGATACCATTGTTGCTATTAACATCGAATCTAAAAATGAACAATAGCGTCAACATTCGTAGTAACTGCCAAACTGAGGATATGAAATATTAAATAAAATATAGATAATACGTGGTATCCATTTAGTAACTGTTTTGTGGTTCAAATAAAAAACCGGCCAAGTGCGAGTCGGACTCGCGCACGAAGGGTTCCGTACTTGGTAAATTGCGGTTTACGAATTATGACGTATTAAAAAAAAACTACTTACTAGATCTCGTTCAAACCAATTTTCGGTGGAAGTTTACATGGTAATGTACATCATATATTTTTTTTAGTTTTATCATTCTCTTATTTTAGAAGTTACAGGGGGGGGGACACACATTTTACCACTTTGAAAGTGTCTCTCACGCAAACTATTCAGTTTAGAAAAAAATTATTTAAGAAACCTCAGTATCATTTTTGAAGACCTATCCATAGATACCCCACACGTATGGATTTGAAGAAAAAAAAAAATTAGTTTCAGTTTCAAGTATGGGGACCCCAAAATTTATTGTATTCTTTCTATTTTTGTGTGAAAATCTTAATGCGGTTCACAGAATACATCTACTTACCAAGTTTCAACAGCATATTTCTTATAGTTTCGGAAAAAAATGCCTGTGACATACGGACGGACAGACAGACATGACGAATCTATAAGGGTTCCATTTTTTGCCATTTGGCTACGGAACCCTAAAAAGGGCAGTAATATTGTGATGTAGCGAAGCCTCTGTTTCAAGTGTCACTAACGAGCCACGTCCATGTTTTGGGGTCAGCCGTGAATAATATACAAAGTACTTTTTTCAAACGACTTCAATTACAAGTAAGCGTCTTCTACTCAATACGTTTGAACGCTTGGGTTCACTAGGGTCATAAAACTGGGCATTTTATGTCCCTGGAAAACTCCTGTGGCTTTGCATACTATGCATTTTTACTGGCATTCAAGTTATATAAGCTTCCACAGTTTTACGACCGACCTTAAATTAAATAAAACATGATACAGTGTGGTTGCATTACATATATAATTTCGCTAAATCAAATTAGTTGGAATTTAATTCGATTGTTACAAATACTGGTGCATACATACGAAATATTTGTACACAGTTATGGCTCGTTATGGATCGTTTTAGTACATTTCTGAGCTAATTTATGAGTACATTGTTAGCGTTAGGATAAAACAATAGGATAATTTTAATTTAGTATTATTGCGCTTCCAGCCAAAGTTACTGGTGTAGTTTCAAGCAGAGATGGAGAGAGAGGACGCTGTACATTTCATTTTATGGATAGGACTTAGTTAAACTAAGGGCTTATATTAAGTGCCTAGCTCGGGATCAACCGTGTACGGCTAATAGCGTGATTTCAACTCTGTATAAGTTGAACAGCAGACGAGAATTTATAATAGCACCATTTTGTTTGGAATGGACAGTCTTTTTACAAAAAATGTGTATGCAAATAGGATCAAGCCCAATGGCTGTGAAATCGTCTAACACGCAGGTCATTGGCCGTCAGGCAAAAAATATTAACTGAAATTTGAAAGGATAAAACTCGTAACAGTTAACAAAAGAAATAAAATCCGATTAATACATCTTCCGTGGTACAATAACACAATGGTAGGTAGCGAATTCGTCATTCGTGAGTTATTGCCATCAGATACACAATAGCAGACCGTTACTTACGTACTGAGAGTCCTGTCCCTACAATTATATCGGCTGGCATTTATCGGCTCGATTTATTTATTGGATTACGAAGCGACTACTATTTAATTAACGCGGGACAAATTTAGCAAATTGCTTGAATTAATATTTACAAACCGGAATCGGGACGAGATAAAGTTTCAGTAACTAGCTGCTCCTCGCTGTTGGAGTGTTTGACTATGTGAAACTCTGGCCTTATTGCTGAGCGTTTTACATTCTTCGGGTTTTCGTAATTTTAAGGGTTTATGTTTGATTTTCACGTTCATTTGGGAGTTTTGAATATTCCGATATTTTTTCGTCGCCTCTGTTGTTGCTAATCAACGGTTTTCACGCTTTTCATGTTTCTCTTTGCAATTTTTTCACGTTTCTGTCTGACCAATGAATGCGTCATCCATTTATCATTCTCCCCTGGCACACCAATTAATCATTTTTGGCTATAGCAGTTCACTGCATAGGTCTCTTCTAAATTTTTTAGTCCATCTGGCTAGTACGTTAGTCAATTTCCTTTGGCCAATTTTCTTTTGGTTTTGATGTTCCGTTTCATCTATGTATGTAGCAGCCCTTCCAGTATCACTTTTGATCTTGATCCCATTCGATTCACACTAGAAAGCCGATATGGCCACGTTTTGGATAGCTTTCGCTTCAACACCGAAGTCTCGAGGGATCACAACTAACATAGCATTTTACAAAGCTGTACGTTAAGACGAAAATACGCTTTCAGATCGAAGAGTTTTGCTGAACTTACTGCGAAAAAGTCTGCGAATGATTGCAACATATTATGACAGACAGTAGAGATTTTAGCTTTCAGTCAGGGAAAAAGAAAATTTTATTTAAATATTGGTAAAAAATATTTATATTCTACAAATTATAATTATTATGTTCTAAGCATTAGCGATATAAATGTCGCCGGTGTCTTGTCTGCTGAAAACTATTACAGTCGTTAAAAATGTCTCATATTTTTTATAGAATCGTAAAATATTTCTTTCACTTTTTCGTTGCAAGCTCTTTGCGCGATATAAATGTGCCTCTTCAAGTGCAAAACTGTTTGAAATTTTTATTTTTCGCTTTTCGTATTTTTCAGTTTTAAACTACTCTAAATCTTTAACACTTTCTCAAGAATTTCTCGTTTTCTGGTACCTACAGTGTTGAGCAACGTAGCTGCAGGCTGCCTCCTCAAAAGTATTTTTTATGCGATTAGAGTTAAAAATAGTTCGCTATTGAATACAAAGCGAGAAATTCTATGTAACCAGTTCGAAGATAGCCTAAAGTGGAATAGCTAGTTATCCGTCCGGCACTTGGCCAGTTCGTTACCCACTAAGGGGATTATCGGCGCGGCTCCTCTGGCGCGCACTAGCACACGCGTGACAAGTTAGCACATACATTTATGTAGCCGAGCTCTACACTCTACAACTATTGCGGAAAAAAACAATTCGAATAGTGGTAGTGAGCGCTTAATATTTAACAAACATCGGAAAACTATATCGAGTCCCGTTTGTTTAGATGGTTATGTGAGCGGCAATTTTAAAATTGGATTGTTGTTTTTTTTTTTTAGGTTGGTATGTACGAAACATTGACAACGGTGTTAGTGGACTGTATTGAGCATATATTTCAGATTTCGATTGTTTTATTATTTTTAAGCCCCGCCGGAAAAGGAAGGGGTGTTATAAGTTTCACGTGTGTTGCTGTGTATCTGTGTATCTGTGTGTCTGTCTGTGGCATCATAGCGCCTAAACGGATGAACCGATTTCGATTTAGTTTTTTTTTGTTTGAAAGGTAATTTTGTCGAGAGTGTTCTTAACTATGTTTGAATAAAATTGGTACAGCCGTTCAAAAGTTATGGGCATTTTACTGTTTGAATCGGGGTGTTTTCGCATGATAAATGCGTCAAGGGTTTTTTAAATTGTGAAATTTTACTTGTTAAAACTTTTTTCGATCGCGACTAGACAATTGGCATTCGTTGTCAGCGAAGGTGATAGTCTAAATTTCACAATGTAAGGGATTGACACAGACCTTAAACTTCTTAAATACGTGTAAGGTCTTTGAGGATTGATCACGTAATTTTTCGATATCGCTCTATATCGCTTGTCAATCAAATACAATTTTGCCTTTTTGACAACCGCAGGAATATCTGCAACAAGATGTTCTAAAATGTTCTACATTCTACAATATGTCCAACTGTCCTCTGACAGTCTTTCAAAAGCACACCGTGTCATATTTACGCCATTTACTGAACAAAGAACAGCTTCACATGAAGGAAGGCCAAGTATCAAGTTGCTTTGCTTGCCATCGTTTCAAGCAAGCCCACGCACTCGCAGCGTGGGTGGATGTTGAAAGAAGTGACTGAATGACTACAGATTCATGAGACGTCTCCAGGCGGAATAGGCATGAACCTGTGTGGGAACATACGTAATAGAAATTGGTATTTATTTTGGGCTATTGAAATACAAATCCCATCAATTCTGAAAATAAGTATTCATGTTTCTCAATGAAGTTTGTGAATGTTAAATGTAAGATATCTGATATAAGGATAAACGAAAATCTTTGTAATAATTTTCCGCTCGCGTTGAAGTCGAAAATTATCCTACGGCAACGTCCTACTGAGATAAAATTATCATACCTACTTTAGAACCATTGTTGCCACCAACCATTTGTTCTAATCCAGTTCATTGAAAGCAGTGGCGGCCCAGGTAACGGTCCCGCTTTACTATGTGTAAATTATTTCATCACCACTCCTCTAAAACGGTGAATGTATTCGAAGACATATGACATCCACCAACCCGCACTGGGCCCGCGTGTTTGATTAAAGCCCATTCCCTCTCTCACAGAGTGGAAGCCTGTGTCTCAGCAGTGGGAACGTTATAAGGCTGATGATGATGATGATGATGACGAATCCAGTTCATGATCTATCCGTATGCCAAGTTTCGTCCAAAACCGTTCAGCTGTTGAGGCGTGATTGTTTAATAAGTCTCAAACTGCAGATTTTGTATTTAAAAGAGCCATATAAAGAAGAAGATTACCTAATTTAATAAGTAGAACTACGATCATTCTTACGTCGAGCTGATAAAGGGATATCCTCTATTTACGACGAGCCTTGTAAACAGACGATCAAAGATCTAGCCTAATAGAGCTGTAAAGGTTAACAACCACATTACATTGCACGCCAGCTTACGATAACAAAGTAACAATTTAGACTTTATTCGTCGGATCATTGAGCATCGTAGGTATATCCTGAATTGAGCTACACGATCACTGACAAATGCGTGCACTGACTGGACAGGTCCGTTCACTCAAATGTGTATGTTTCTCGTTGTCCTCATTTGATCGATCATTGTCTCTTTTAAAGTCCAGACATTTTAAAGGAGTCTTTGAATTGGTGTCCAAATTTTAAAAGAGATTGTGACCTCCATATTTGTTTCGGTGATTTTAAGGGTAGCCTGGCAACACCGATCCGTTTTTGTTCCACGGGATCCGTTAATTTTTTATATTGAATTGAAAATTTTACTGGATGCCTCACGGTTTCACCCGCGTAGTTGCCGTTCCCGTGGAAATACATGGATAAAAAGTAGCCTATGTCACCCGGGGATAGTGAAGCTTCCCAACGGTAAAAGAATTTTTGAAATCAATCCAGTCGTTTCGGAATATATAAGGAACATACATACATACTTTCTCTTTTATATATATACTAGCAGACGCCTCGCGGTTTCACACGCGTAGTTCCTGTTCCAGTAAAAAAAAAGTAGCCTATTGTCACCCGGGGACAGTGTATTTTCCCAACGGTGAAAGAATTTTTGAAAACGGTCCAGCCGTTTAGGAGTCTATAAGGAACATACATACTTTCTCTTTTATATATATATATACGTAGATAAATTTATAGATTTAGCAATAGTATAGATTTCTGTCAATTAAATATTTTTTATATTCATCTGTAATACTCGAGGTAGGAAACAATTTGGCCCCTTTCTAATATAATTTAGAGTAAAAAAGTCCAACCAAATGTTTCTCCTAAAAGAAACTATTGGCTATTCAAAGTGTAGTTATTTAAGGTCTTACCACAATCGTAGGGTAGACCGCTCGATCACAGAATAAGCTTCAGCCACTCAGTTTGAATAGGTGGCCTTCCTATACAAGAATAGATGACCGATTACAATCGGGCCCTTTCTTTGCTTTTAGATCTCTTCTGTGAGTTATGGCCTTTTCTAACGTTATGTACGAGAAACGTACGCGTAGTTGTAAAACTGAAATTATGTTGTAGTAATAATTTACGTGGGGAAAACGAATATATACGGGACAACAATTTTTTTTTTTTTTGTTGTTCTATCATCGGAGGTTTTTAAGTGTAATTTGACCAAAAATAAATGTTGTTACAAAAAGGGGGACGATTTCCTATTATTCAATGATTTCTCAATATTATCATGTTCTAAACCATTAGCGGTTTACGCTGTTATTCGAAAATTCCTTGTCATAATAAATAACGCAAACTGAATTCCAACGAACAAAGAGGTATCTGATTTCAGCTAACATGAAATCGAAATGCAGGTAGGTTCAGACCGAGATCTGTAAATAAAACTGCATGTTTGTGGTAATATCAATGACGAAAATTGTGTCTGCTCGATAATCGAATAAGTCATGAGTACAAAATACCTAGGGATACAAATCGATGAGCACCTAACTTGGGAAGCGGAGATAGATGCACTTGTGAAGCAAACCAGCCAACTCACATATATTTAAAAATGTTAAGTCCATCGCAACTACTGAACTGATCAGTATGTTGTACTTTACCATGTGTCAATCACTACTAAGTTACTGTGTGTCAGTCTGGGGAGCAGCTAATAACAAATTTGCTTAGGTTGGAGAGAGCTCAACGAGCTATTTTAAAGATAGCGTTCAAAAAACCCTGGCGGTATTCAACTGATGTTCTGTATTCGGAATATAGTGTCCTCCGAGTGAGGCAATTGTTTATCGTTTTACCCGCCATTCATCCAGAACGTTAAAATGGGATCGACCTAGAGTTCACTCTTCTTTTACACACAGTTCTTTTGCATTTCTTGGGCCCTACTTGTATTCAAAATTCTAGTCTCACAATAGAACTATAGTCGCCTTAACTTACAGACGTTTTAAGAATTATATATTTAAATGGCTGCATCTCCTAAACTATAACCAAACGGCAAACATTTTGCAAATACATTCGTAAATTTGGGACATAATAGCAATACTTAAGCATGCAATCACCCACCTATATACTCCACACTCCTCATATACTCATACACACACTCACCCAAAAGCAACTTAAACTCTATTCATATATTAAATAATAACTTCTTATTATCTACATTACAATTAAATTTTATCTCTGTGTAATTAGTTATACTGCCAAGTGAACATGTTTAGAATATAAAAAAACTTTTTAGCAAAAAAATACTACCGACTACCAAGTTATTTTTCACTTTGTAGATTTTTATTTGGAAGTCGGTAGTATTTTTTTGCTAAAAAGTTTTTTTTAATTTTTCCCTTTTTAGTTGTACCTATCTAAAATAGACACCTATAACGCCAGAATAGATTACCCGAATAACATGAAACATGAACATAACCGGTGAAATGAGAGATCTGCGTACCCTTTTAGAGCGTACTGGCGTGATGTTATGTTATGAAATGGTATAAACAATAAACAGACATGCGATTGCATCAATCCCGAATGATTTGCCGTTAGTTATTGTAGAGTTCTGTCGTATATCTCCGAAGTTCTTCATCAGATCTTCACCAAACTAAAATGGGACCAATTTCGAAACATACTCTTTCAAACAAAGAAAGAATTTTCAAAATCGGTTCACAATTCACGGAGACATCGGTGAAAATACATAAAAAAAAAAAAAAAACATACAAGAAGTCGAACATAGAACCTCCTTCTTTTTGGTAAGTCGGTTAATAATAGAAATATATTTATTCGACACAGGCACAACACAACAGCAACAAACATGGAGTAAAAGACAAAAAAGAAATGCACAGACAAATTGCAATTGTTTGCCTTACCTACCGAGGAAGAAACCGGACCGCACAACACAGGGAATCCTAGTGTGGGGTCACTTAAGGGCCTCTAAGTAATGTATTATTGGTTAACTATTGTACTGTGTAAAAATTAACGGCATAAAGATTTTATTTATTATTATTATTCTATTTCTAACCGAGCTCGTGGCTTAATAATAACAGCTGCACGGGTCGAACTTCATGGTTAAGCAACGCTTGCCAAGGTCGGTCGATGGGTGACCATTTCAACATAGCGAGTTTCCTCCGTGCCTCGAAAAGCACGTTAAGGCGTTGGTCCTGGCTGTCATTTGAAGATCTTTGAAAGTCGTTACGGGTAGTCAGAAGCTTGAGATATGACACCAGTCTTGCCAAGGGGTAACGTGTTTCCCAGTTACTGGGCTGTGGAGGTCAGATAGGCAGTCGCTCCATGTAAAACATTGGTAACCAGCTGAATCCGGTAAGACTGGAAGCCGACCCCAATAACAATTGGGAAAAGGCTAGGCAGATGATTCTATTTCTTACCACGATTGATGTAAGCTCTTTATCACTGTTACCTATTATGCAATTCCACTTAATAACCTAGCTTCAGTTCTCGGGAATATCGATTTACTGGATAATTGATTTCTCTGTTTAATTAAGTAGTCACTTCACTTACGAGCGTCCCTGTAATCTAATTACGTACTTCCCAAAATATTAATATTATCATCATCTTGAAATTAATGGATTTTAAGAAAATTAACGTTTTGATTACGAGAGGGATCCCATCTCTTGTGTATACTCTTGAGAGTTTGAAGGTTATGTATATACCTACACTTTCATTTATTTTATTTCCATTAATTATTTTGATTGCAGCACGGTGGAATTACACGCGACTTAAATATAAATGGCTAAAATATGGTTTAACTACTATAAGTGCAAACCTACGCAACCATTCGGAAAATTTAGGCGTGAGGTTACTTAATGTAGTAATTTAAGAGCCACTTTTTACCCGACTGCCAAAGGAGGGTAATGTGTTTATCAGTCTATGTATGTATGAATGTTTGTTCCTATATGGCGTTCTAGAGACCAAACGCGTAGGCCGATTTTGATGATTCTTACGTCAATCGATTTGCCTTACCTTGCGAGTGTCACTGGTTACATTCAAATTTAAAAACCGACCAAGTGTTCCGTACCATTATCGCAAAAAAGGCAAAAAATCACGTTTGTTGTATGGGAACCCCACTTAAATTTTTATTTTATTCTGTTTTTGTTTTTTTTTTTGTTATAGCGGCAACAGAAATACATTATATGTGAAAAATTCAACTGTCAAGCTATCACGGTTCATGAGATACAGCCTGGTGACAGACAGACGGACCGCGGAGTCTTAGTAATAGAGTCCCGTTTTTACCCTAAAAATGACGGTCAGCCAGCTCGCATATATGTATCCTCCGACTGCACAGCATGTTTTCTTCTTGTTTACGTCTTTTTAGTTCGCTTCTTAAGCAGTCGGGCTTTTTGATTTTTTTAATTAACTTTTTTATCAATTACTTTCAAACCTGTACAAATAATTGACACTATAATCTATATACATTATTCTAGCATCATATTTTATGACATTTGTCCCTATCTGTAAATCCAACCATATCATGGTTCTGAAAGCTGCTGAAAAGATCTAAGATATGGCAAGTTACGAATGTAAAAGACTCAATCTGATGATCACTCAGTAAAACCCCCTTTTAATAAAGATAAGACTCCACCGTGTTTACAAGTCGTAGTCATAACTTGTAGCCATTTCCCTGAAGAGTTAGTTACTCCGGTGTGAATACCTAGATAGGCACTGAGCTGGAAACCTTTCAGTAAATTATTCAGAGCAATTTTCAAGTGGCTCACTGAATGATATTTAATAAACCGTGTTCAAGTGAAATAAATTGAGAAATTGGATTTTGATAATTGTATTTCTACTTGCATGGATATAAATATATACATTGTGGAAAATGCTTAACTAACTATAATAAATATATTTACTCAAATTTAAAAGAAACTTTAGTTTAATATCTCACAAGGTTTTTTTTTATAGAATTTAACACAGTACCCCATGAAAGATGTGTGTATCATCCTAATATTATAATGCATGCCAAAACAACTAAACAGATTTACATGGAACTTTATAGTAATATAGCTTATCTTAATACTGTAACACTCTTTTATTGAATCAATAAACTTTATTTTATTTTATTTTTACATAGGTTCATCAAAATAACAAATATGCTTTAAATTGTTAAGGTAAGGGCAGTAATAATTCCTTGCACGTGTAGCCGCGGGCGGGAGCTAGTCTAAAATATGGCGTCGAAAAATGCCTCCGCATCGCTGTTTGAGTAATTAAAAAAAACCGGCCAAGTGCGAATCGGACTCGCGCACGAAGGGTTCCGTACCATTATCGCAAAAATCGGAAAAAAACACGTTTGTTGTATAGGAGCTCCACTTAAATATTTATTTTATTCTGTTTTTAGCGTTTGTTGTTATATCGACAACAGAAATACATCATCTGTGAAAATTTCAACTGTCTAGCTATTACGGTTCATGAGATACAGCCTGATGACAGACAGACAGACAGATGGACAGTGGAGTCTTAGTAATAGGGTCCCGTTTTTACCCTTTGGGTACAGAACCCTAAAAAGTAACGAATGAGACGTATATGTTGGCACTTTGGTGTAGATCCCATGGCGAGTAAAAGCATGTGTTTCAGCTTATAGAGGCTCAGCATAGCTCTATAACAGGTGTACTAATAGGTACCTAAGTACTGACGGAACGGTTGGCGCAGTAGCTACGTGATTGGCTGCTGTGCTCCATGTTGCATGTTCAATTCTGTGGTAACAGCTATTTTACACCAATTACCACAGAATTGGCCATATAAAATCTTAAGAAATTTTGTTCCGTGTTTAGCTGTTTGTTATATATCCCTAAAGAGATTATTATTTTATAGAAGTAAAATTTAATGTACTAGTCACACTAATAATAATATAACAAAACATAACACGTAAATATACATATTTTTTTAAATTCAATTCAAGTTTTTTTTGAATTTTTGTTTCTTTTTTATTTTATTTTATAGAGATACTAGCTGACCCGGCAAACTTTGTTTTGCCATAAAAAGACCAAACATTTATCTACCCTACCCTACCCTACACTACCCTACCCTACCCTACCCTCCAATACCCGACCCTACACTACCCTACCCTACCCGACCCTACACTACCCTACACTACCCTACCCTACACTACCATACCCTACCCTACCCTACCTATAAACCTCAACGAATGCAAAACCATGGAAATCGGTTCATGCGTTCTGGCGTTATATCGTCAGGAAGAAAACCGACTTATTTTTATATATTAGATTTAAAAATGTAGATTTTAAGAAAAGAAATGAACAAAGCATATAACAAAATATTAACTATAGGTATCTAATACTCAATATCTTGCTGACTGTTACGATGCAGAAAGTGAACTTATAGTGATTCTACATCGTAGGCGGGTGCCGTAAGAAGTCTGATAAGTAGGCTCCTTCATATTATGTTACACATTGATTTTACCTCATTATAACTTCACAACGACATTGTTTTTTAAATGAAAGAAGACCAGTCTGTAAGTGTCCCACTGTAGGATAAAGATCTCTTCTCACACAGGGAAGGCAAACATCAACACGCTTGCTCCAGAAAATAAAGAAAAATAATTTATTGCCACAGAAATCATTGACATCGCATTAAGACAGAATGTTTAATTATGCCTTAACTAAAAAAAAAATACGATAAATTATCTATACCAATATTATAAAGAGGAAAGATTTTTTTGTTTTGTTTGTTTGTTTGTACCGAATAGGCTCCGAAACTACTGAACCGATTTAAAGAATTCTTTCACCAAAAGAAAGCTACATTATTCCTGAGTGACATAGGCTATTTTTGAATCCCGAAAACGGGTCCTGTGGGGTGGCCCACGGGAGCGAAGCCGCGGGGAACAGCTAGTTAGTTATAAATTGTAAGTTCAGCACAATGCTGTTCCATGGGGGACTCACAGCACGGCGCTGCGGTTTAGTGGACGCCTAGTACCTAACGTACGGAAACGAGTGTCTAAAACATAGGTGAGTTCAAAAATATTAAACAAATTCCTTAAAATAAAATAAACAGTACTTGAAATATGTGTAAGTGTCTGGAATACAAGTCTTGTGCCGTAAAGTGTGCTAGCGTTAAACAGTTAAAATAAAAATAAATAATACAAGGTGAGTTGGCAATTTCTTATAGCACTATGGAATGACTATTTTAATTTTTTGCCTAATAACAGATTTTGAGTATTATTCTCGAGCTCGTGGCTAAATAATAACAGCCGCACGGGTCGATCTTCAAGATTAAGCAACGCTTGCCGAGGTCGGTCCGTGGATGAGTGACCATTTCAACATACCGAGTTTCCTCCGTGCCTCGGAAAGCACGTTCCGCTGGTCCCGGCTGTCATTTGAAGATCTTTGACAACCGTTACGGGTAGTCAGAAACCTGTAATCTGACACCAGTCTAGCCAAGAGGTATCGTGTTACCAAGTAACTGGGTTGTGGAGGTCAGATAGGCAGTCGCTCCATGTAAAACACTGATACTCAGCTGAATCTGGTAAGACTGGAAGCCGACCCCAACAATAATTGGGAAAAAGGCTAGGCAGATGATGATTACCATGAAAAAAAAAACGTTCATATTACTAGAACAGGAACACCAATTTTTGTGTCGCGAAAGTTGACACTGGTCAAGTAAGTTCAAGGGCGCACATTACTAGCAGGCATTCGCTCCACCTTGTAACGTGACTCTTGTTACGAGCTACTGTGATGTCGAGTCATTATTACTACAGTATTTTTCCTTTCATGTCTTGGTAAACAAATACGGGGCGAAAATCACGGGTTTTCACATCAATCATATATTTTGGTTAGGTATGACGTGACGTCTTGATGTATGACGCACTCTCAGTAAGCCAGTTTTATTTACTGAATTCTGTCCTGCTTCCGACTAAATTACTAATTACGTATATAAATGTGAATGTTTGTATGTTTTTTATTAATCATGTAGCGGTGATTAAGCAATTTCGTAGCACCAACGCAGCAGTGACATTCGTAGGCATTTTTGTAGCACTTGCGTAGCAGTAACGTACGTAGCAACAGTAGCGTAACAGTGACGTTCGTAGCAAGTTGAGCAGTTTCGTAGCACCAGTGTAGCAGTAACGTTCGTAGCAATAGTAGCATAGCAGTGCAATTCGTAGCAAGTCGCATACCAGTTTCGTAGCGTAACACCAGCGTAGCAGAGACTTTCGTAGCAGCGGTAGCATAGCAGTGATATTCGTAGCAAGATCCAAGCCACTTTCGTAGCACCAGCGTAGTAGAGTTTGGTAGCAGCAGTGTAGCCGTAGTGCAGCAGTTCCTTACCTGTAGCCTAGTAACTTGCATTCGTGGCGGTGGTGTTTCCTAATAAATAAGATTTAAAGTGTCTCATAAAATAATATTTAGAAAAATAAAAACCGACCGAAAAGGTGCAATCATGCTCCTCTTTAAACCATCACTGGGAAATTTTCTCGTTCAATGAAATTGTAAATGAAATACGAATATTTTTATGCTTTTTCCCTTCAGTTTAGGAATGAAAATGTAACAATTTTTTTATTTAAAACAGTTTAAAAGTAGAAAAAGAAGCACTAAAATGATCCAAGAAAGTTTCCTTAAGAAATAAATATGAGTAACTTCCAATAATTTAAAAAATTCTTGTAGTCGCTCAGTAAATTGATATGCTATTCGATTTTATGATGAGATATAAACTAGCTGGCCTATCGCGATCTATGAATAAGTAATCGAATATATTTTATCTCATTCGATCGTATTCCTTTCAAAATATCCGGCATTTTATGAATACTTACGTTTTTATTTGCAAAAAAACATCTTTTGGAGGGCTTTCGATGTTTTGGAGCCGTGAGTGGCCGTGACCTGTCAAGGATCATTTCAATGTGATATTTTTGGCGATAAGGGTGCCATTATTAAGCTTCTCGCAGCTTCGTTCCCGTATATCCCACAGGAATCGTTATTTTTTCGTGGATAAAAGTCATTTGCACTTGGCTATAATATGAGAATGAAGAAAGCTTTCTATTTACTGGAATTATTCGAATATTTGCAATCGCATCAGTTCTTTCAGAGATTACTGCCTACAAAGAAATGAATCATTTTACCTCTTTTTTATATTAGTTTAGATTTAGGAGAATATTAATGTATTATTAAAACAAGTATAAATGAAAAATATAAATGAGGCTTATGTGACGACGCTTTGATCGACAATCCATCGGCTGGCCAAGTGCGAGTCGGACTCGCGCACCGAGGGTTCCGCACAAACCTCAGCATAAAGGTATTATAGACCTGAGTATTTGATATGAATTTCAATTTAATACTCTACGCGTTCATGAGGAAAGGCATATTAAGCTTAAAATTATTAAAAATATTTTTATTGTATGATGTCACTAAAAATTTACGGTTTTCGAAATTATTCTTTTATTTGTGCTATAAGAAGTTGCTTCGTACCAAATTTCAAGATTCTGAGTTCACGGGAAGTACCCTTTAGGTTTTGATTCCCTTGCGAGTGTCGAAAATTTGCGAAAATTTGTGGCATGAACGGCTGTATCGTTTGATTGCGTTGGCTTAGAAGTTTGATTTTTTCACAGCTGTGTGGGGCAGTAGACCTGAGTATTTGATATAAATTTCAGCTTGATACCTCCACGCGTTCCTGAGAAAAAGGGTCTTGACAGACAGACGGACGGACAACAAAGTGATCCTATAAAGGTTCCGTTATTTCCTTTCGAGGTATGGACCCCTAAAAAGACTAAATCAAAATCGGTTTATCTGTTTAGGACATATGATTCCACAGACAGATACACATACACACAAACACACAGACTTAAAAATTATAACACCCATCTTTTCCATCATTCCATGTCGGAGTCTCTTACCATGTCCTCAGGGTTCGGTAATTGCACCGTATTTATGGAATTTAGGCTATGCTGATTGCCTAGCGATTCCACTTCCAAGCGGCTGTTCATTAACCGGTTACGCGGACGACAGTCTTCTGCTTATTCAATCAAGTATACGAGCTGGACTCGAGAATCTGGCTGACACTTGCCTAAGATTGATATCTCAGTGGGGCGATCGAAATCGTCTGATCTTTGCGCCACACAAAACCTATCAACTCATTCTAAAATGTAATCTGAAAACGTGCTGTACTATTAAATTTAGTTATGCTCCCGTAACAAGGAAGCAGTCCGTTTGCTATCTTGGTTTTGTGTTAGAGAGGAATTTTGCATTTATAGATCATATTAAAATAGTCGATGAAAAAGAAAAAAATAACTTCTATGCCTAAAGGTGAACGCACACCTGGCCGCAGCGCACTCGCCGCACGCGCCGCAGTCATCGCATTTTCTCTTGGCCCCGCGCTATCCGCGCCGAACGCGCCGCACGCTTGTATCCACTTCTGTACATCTGGAACTATATTTTCACACGGATACGGATCATGTTGCCGCGCCACCCACATCGCCCGCCGAATCTGATGACGTCATCCGCAAGCGCTGATGGAATCCGTATACCTACAGCATTTTGCTGAAATGCGGCTCGTGCGGCGCGGATAGGTGCGCGAGGCTGCATACGATTTCATATAAAGATTTATACAATGCGATGACTGCGGCGCGTGCGACTCCTGCGGCGCGGACAGGTGCGCATTCACCTTTAACGAGAATATATAAAAAACTAAGTGGGGTCTGATTTTTTTAACGTTTTTTTTACTTGAAAACTATTTATGGGGCACTTACTAAGGTTGTATGTGCTACGGGACAACTGTTTGGGCCGATAGGGCCACCATAGGGGCGGTACGACGTAAGCTACTTCAAAGTCTTTGATATTCTTATACAAAGCTTATAGGACAGTTAGTATGAGGCCTTATCGGTACTTACTGGCGTACTTCCGGTCGGTCTTGAAGTTTAGTGACGTGCTGCAATGTAATATTAGACCTGGGTAGAAGTATTTAAAAATAATAAAAAGTCAAAATAAATAATAGTAGGATGAAACCCATTGGTAAAAGAGGATAGAATATTATAAAAATGAGTGGAAAAATAATTTACGGGCGATCTGAGGTCGGGAAGCGGAAGGGGGTGAGTTTTAAGGGTAAAACGGTTTATTTCGATTGCCGGCAAAACTACAAGTCCCATGGAAAACAGTTAAATGTCAAAGTTGTAGGAATAAAAAGATCGACAACTTTTGTATTTACACTTTTTTCACATAACCTCAAAATTTATGTGAAAAATTCAAATAACCAAGTTTTTTGTTTTTTATACAATTTTTTTCACTTTGTTTGTTGAAAACTTACCGTTTCATGTCCCAAACACACTGTAATTTTTTTATTTTAATTTTTTCACCTTATTTTGACTTATTATCGAAAAAACTACCATGATTTTCAATCGAAAAGTCGCCCGTCAAAATATCTGCTTTTTTATAAAGTTTTAACGAAATTTCAACGAACAAAAATCTCACGAGATTTTTTGTTCCTTGAAATTTCTACTTTCTGATGGTGTAAAAAAAATATACATCTCGGCACTTTTCTGGTGGTCGCCACTGTTAATTCTGGCTTTCAGGCGCTGCAGTGGTTTGGGCATGCGGTGATTCTCCCAAAAAAAGTGCACCGCTCTTTTTCCATCGGGGGTTAATTATGTGCTTTATAAAACAAAATACGTCACACAAAATTCTACGATTCTGAAGATGATTAGGTATTCCGAAAACAAAAAGATAGATAGAATGCCTCAATCAAATCTTTTATAAGCTACCTAAACAATCCACGTCAATCTCTGTTCCATATCTTTATTATAACACTTTATTTATTCAAGCAAGTCCTCCCCGCTTCTCCCATCTGGTGCTGTAAATTGTAAAGTACAAATTACGCGGGACCTCATACCCACTTAGTGCTTCAACAACTAACAACAATACAGTTCCAGAACTTTGTTCTTAGGCTTAGTATAAAAAGTAAAATAGTGTCAACGGATCGTTCTTTAGAAACATTATCCAAATTGCTTTATAAAACGGGTTTTGGTGTAGAATTTTTATGGTATATTTTGTGGATAAGACTCACGCTTTTGTGTTGTCTAAAGAGGTAGGCTCGTGGTTAAGTATGGTCATTTATTTTCAGGAAGAGGTAGTCTATACGCCTGTGTATATCTCTGCCTAACCCCTCGAAGAATGTGTATATGCGTGATGTTACGTTTTGTTATGCAGATTACTATAAACGCTATATATATTTGAAATTAAAAGTCTAATAGTATGTATAGATTGGATTGCTTTTCAGTAAAACTCGTGGGATCAAAAGGTTTTTATAGAAAAATATTCCGGCACGTGTATGACTAGGGTGCAAATATAGAAAAAAATAACAGGATTTTGCGTAGGTTAAGATATCGCGACAAACGGAGGTCATGGCTAAATAGTAACAGCTGCACGTGTCGATCTTCGACGCTTGAAGTTTGAGCTTGAGATCTATGACGTCACGGTTTGTCACGGCTTCTGATTATTCTGAATTGTTATGAATAGTCAGAAGCCAGAAAATCTGACCACAATCTTGCCAAGGGGACACCATAATACTCGTACCCATCTACCGGGTTGTGGAAGTAAGATTGGCAGTCGCTCCAAGTAAAATACTCGTACTGGTACTCAACAAAAATATCGAGAATAAATCGAGAGGTTTTTAAGAATAAATTGTGTGAATAGTTAATTGATAACAACTTCTATAGTATGAAACAACTCCTAGAGCCAAAATAGCGTTGTTATAATATAATAATAATTTTGTTATGGAAATTGTTATTCCAAATATTTGCATGCTGTGTTCAATCTTGGCAAAACATGTCTGCTCTATTTTTGTACTGTGACCTTTTTATACCATGTTTTATGCAAATTAATATGATTTGATTTGATTTGATTTTTTACTCAGCTGAATCCAACATATTTGGGAAAAGGCTAGGCAGACTGATTGATATCGAGAAAATTAGATATACATAATTTTCCGATTCCATGAACCGGAATACGATGCGTTGGAAGGCCTTCCACTAGATGGAGTAGACGACGCGTTGGAAGGCCTCCCACTAGGTGGAGTAGAAGATGCGTTGGAAGGGGAGTTGACGATGCGTTGGAAGGCTTTCCGCTAGGTGGAGTAGACGACGCGATGGAAGGCCACCCAACTAACAAATCAATGTTTTATAATAGTCAATTTAACGTTTTACACTTTGAGCCTAGTTTTTAAGATTGGTCGCATAAACGTAAATATAAACGTATAAATAACGCGAATTAGGCCCAAATTACACGACAATATTGTCGTTTAGTAGTTAAGTAGAAGTCAGCCAATGACCGTTCAAACGTTGTATACAAGTTAAATAAAAGTACAGAGACCGACTTTACGGTCCAATACTGGTTATGATGAGTCTCATATGTGACCGCTTATGTCAAATAGCTGTTACAATGACGTTTTCAAAAGACTGCTCAACGGCAACCGTCTTGTTTCGTTTGTTAAATATTGTGCCGGTGTTTAAATAAAAAAAGGTAAGTAAATGTCTATTTCCATAATTACAAAATATCGATTTATTATGCATTATTTAAATGAGTGTGAGATAATGATAGTTGTGTTAATCTTTCAGGGAACTTTAGTTTTATGACAATGTATATATGTGTTTTTGTGAAGTTTTTAACGCCCTCCTCTATTTCTTTGTATTTGATTCGTTTTAATTAATTATCCAAAATATGTTTTCATAATAAAGCATCAACCATCTTGTTTACGTTGTATAGCGACCTTTATATAACACTAATATAACAAAAAGGTCGTATACATTTTCTTGAGTCTATGACGCCGCGGCCATATTCAGTTTACTTTAGGGTTCCTTATGCATTACTTACAGATCTAATAAATATTGCATAACTTGAACAGAGAACTAACTCGGCCCTTTATGATTATAAATTCATCTTCTTTTCTTGTCTGGCTGGAATGGCTATCTAATCAAATAGTACGTTTAGCCCAGATTAATTTATTTAAATGTTTTTTTTCAGGTCTAACATAGGATATGAATGAACTATGGTAGTGTTCTTGGACATCGATAAATTTTTGATCTGAAATTATTTAAAACGTCTTAAAAGAGAAAAATGGCCTTGGCGAAGCATTTATTTTACCCTTTCAAACAAATGTTATAACTATCACAGTTCCATTGCTACTGTAAATTGTTTAATTTTATTGTTGTTGTTTACATTAAATGTTAATTTAAAAAAAAAAAATATACGGAATCTTTTTCGGCAACATTCATTCGTTCTATCCCTTTTTTAAAAGACCAAACAAAATAGAAATGGTTCAATGAAAGTGTGAATTTGACCTTTAAATGATTCAAAAGTCTACTTAAAGTAATGTAACCGTAGAAATTCAACATTTTAGTTGCATACAAGTCTAAGTAAGTCTTCCATACGATCAAAATAGTTTTGTTATAAAAAGGTCATACGCAAACGTTTAAGTGGCGTTTTAATTATATAAAAGTTATGTTAAGATTCACACACGACGATGGTTGTCTTATAAAAACCTTTTATTTAACCGAAACGTTGATATGACCAATACATTGTCCAATAAACGTCATGGCTGGCACCATTAGCCGAAGTCATATAATATGTTAGTCCTGAAAACTTTTACTCAACATATGCACTGGCACAACTATCCGACGTCATATAAGTTAGTTCTGAAAACGTCTACTCTACATATGCACTGACACCACTATCTGACGTCATATAAGATAGTCCTGAAAACATTTACTCAACATATGCTCTGACACCATTCTACAACGTCGTATAAGTTAGTCCTGAAAACGTTTACCCAACATATGCACTGGCACCATTATCCGACGTCATATAAGTTAGTCCTGTAAACATTTACTCAACATATTTACTGACACCATTCTACAACGTTGTATAAGTTAGTCCTGAAAACGTTTACTCAACTTTATATTAAGACATTACAGTCTCGCGACTGAACCGTCGTAAGATAAACGTCTATATATCAAAATAGTTAACTACATACCACTATATAACTGTTATATACCATGAAGTCTTATAAGACTAGAATTATACGACGTTTTTGCTAGTTGGGCACCCACTAGGTGTACCGGTGACCTGGTTAACATTGTAGGAATCCGCTGGATGCGAGACGCACGGGATCGGTCAATATGTTGACGACTGGGGATGGCCTATGTCCAGCAGTGGACGTCTTTCGGCTGAAATCATGATGATGAATTTTTCCGCTATAACATTACTTAAACTTCATATTTATTTTCGATTTGAAAAATGAATGATCGCTTTGTAGGTTTTGTCGCGCACGCAGGCAGTACTTAATCGAGTGTCTATCATCGACATGAATGCTTGTCACTGTGTATCCATGACGCGCCGTAATTCAGACCGACGTGACAGGCAGAACCTATTGTTTAGGCCTTATTAAAAGCTCGTGGAGTTTCACGCAGTTTTCATGCTGTAAATTGATGATTTTATAAGCGTGGGCTTTTGTACGTAGGTAGGTTACACGTGTACGTATATATTGAGGAGTGAAATAATTATTGGGTATATTGTACTAACACGTTTTTAAAATTGGTCTTGTTATATGAAAACAAATGTTTTAATATTACAAGGTGAGGTTACACGAATTTTGGTGTAACGATTGAAGCAGGTGGTTCTGTAGTTTCTGGCTAGCCCCATGAAAGAAAGAAAGAAAGAAAGAAATCATTTATTTGCTGATAATGTATGTATACATATAAGTTGGAATATTAATAAATTGTCCCAATACATTTTGCCTTACGGCATGCAAAATATTACATTTGAATTTAATACCCAATTACAAACAATACAATTATTATTAACATCAGTCAGAATTTAATAGATAGATACGGAGAAGTTTACAAAAAGAAAATGAATTAATGAAATGTCAATCTATCGCATGAAGAATATAAAATAAATGTCATAATATGTATTGTCGAAAAGATTAAAGTCAAGATGTTAATGTCAAAATATTCTAGAACAACAACAATCACAAAATAGATTTATAAAACAATGTCGTAATGTCAATTACTGTAATTACAATTATGTTTGATGTCGACTTAGTTACATTAATGAAAAAAAAAAAAAAACAGAAAAATAATAATAGGCATAAAAATGTCATCATAATAGCTAAACACATTCAAAATTACACAGACAAGTTACAAAGTTATTTTTTCAAACAACAACCTTTTACTAAAGAGTTTTGTCATTTAAAAAGTCCTTAATTGTATAATAACATTTCTCCAGCAATAGTTTTGTCAATTGTTTTTTAAACAAAATTATGGGTAGATCTCATCATGGAAAAAAAGGCGTGAGTTTATGTATGTAATTTTGTTGAAACTTCCATTTTATCTCCTAAAACACCATATGCACATGGTACCCGTAATATCCTTCAATAACACCTCCAATAGTTAAAAATAATCACTTGCACCGTTCTTGTGCGAGGCGTATTATATGAAACAACCGTCCCCGGCTGCCTATGACAGAAACAACTGTTTAGATAGGACAAAAGCTCTAACTGGGCCACTTACGACGCGTCGCTCTACTTACGGGCCGTATCTCAGACTTGTCAGATTCGCCCTGTTCACCTAAAGAGCACACTTCAAGCGCGCTCGGGTGAAAAATCAAAGAAGCATTGCATAGCACATGTTTGGACATGGTTGGTAGTTTTGCAGTTTGGCACATAAGTTGTTTCGTAATATAAAAACTTCAGTAATGTTTACAAAATCTCGAAAAGAAATCTGCTTGAGTAAACTTAAATTCAAATTCATTTATTTCACAACAAAATACATAAAAATACACTTCCAGATGTCAGATGAATGCGCACTCAACCGTGTTCCTCCAATTTAGGCATGCAAAATTATAATTACAATTATAATTAAAATGTTATAAATTAAATTAAAATTACAATTTGAACCTTTACATCATAAATAAAAATTTGGTCTATTTCCTTTCTTTAGTCCGTCAGTAATAAATATTTTACAATACAATACAATTACAAACAATTACAATTATTTTACAATTTATATACCTACAATTGAAAATTCTAAAAAAATAAAAAAAAACTAAATACAAAGGGAAAAGGGTTCATGATGCATATTTTTTTTTTGTTTTGTGTATTTCCTTATCCTTAATAGCGAATTATTAGGCCAAGTTAAGTGTTATTGGGGTTTTATTTCAGGGATTGTCTGAAGTGATTCGAAGTTTGGATCGCCGACTAATTCGAAGTCTACCCGCATTGTGAAACTTTTACTTGAGCCGATAGACATCTGACGTCATTAACCCATTTCAGACATATATTGATATACCTACTGGTGACCGGTCTTCTGATATGTTTAAATATTCTTTCAGATTTTTAAAGAAATAACTCGGGGAATGGCAGCAAGCGCCGCGCTAGCTAAATTAACTTTGCGGGTCAAACGGTGTGGCTGAACTTACGCCAGGATCCTCTTTTCTCGGCTATTGAGTTACTACTTCATGTTTATGAACGTCTAACAATAATATTGGAAAGTATTTAGAAGAGTAACAGTATAGTGGTTTCGTTTTAACATGTCAATATCGGTTATTGCAATTCTTACTCTCTGAAACGGAAACAAAGACAAGTAAAATTTAAAAATTGTAAAAGACCCCGACACATTTTTATTTCATGCTTTTTAATCTACATAATGTATCTAGTAATAAACACGCTTCGATCGACAATCTATCAAACACGTAATACAATCTTGCGAAAACACCCCGATTCAAACAGTAAAACGCCTATTACTTTTGAACGGCTGAACTAATTTTCATAAAACATAGCTAATAACACTCTCGATAAAGTCACCTTTCAAACAAAAGAAAACTTAATCAAAATCGGTACATCCGTTTAGGAACTAGAATGCCACAGACAGATAGATACATAAAAACACAAACACAGGTACACACATCAAAGTTATAACACCCCTCTTTTTCCGTCGTGGGTTAATAAAGCGGTTGAATCAAAAGCTATCATTCATATCATTCATTTTCTTTTTTTACTAATAAAATGATAATTTTTTTATTGTTGGAGTTCCTCCTACGAAAAGTTAGTGATTCAGGGATTGGAATAACAAGCAATAGTACATATTCTTAAGCAATATGGACCACTTTTGCAATGGAAATTATCTACTATGAAATATTAAACAAAACCGGCCAAGTGCGAGTCGGACTCGCGCACGAAGGGTTCCGTACTCCGTAAATTGCGGTTTACGATTTATGACTTATTAAAAAAAAACTACTTACTAGATCTCGTTCAAACCAATTTTCGGTGGCAGTCTACATGGTAATGTACATCATATATTTTTTTTAGTTTTATCATTCTCTTATTTTAGAAGTTACAGGGGGGGGGGGGACACATTTTACCACTTTGGAAGTGTCTCTCGCGCAAACTATTCAGTTTAGAAAAAAAAATATTAGAAACCTCAATATCATTTTTGAAGACCTATCCATAGATACCCCACACGTATGGGTTTGATGAATTTTTTTTTTTTTAGTTTCAGTTTCAAGTATGGGAACCCCCAAAGTTTATTGTTTTTTTTTCTATTTTTGTGTGAAAATCTTAATGCGGTTCACAGAATACATCTACTTACCAAGTTTCAACAGCATAGTTCTGATAGTTTCGGAAAAAAGTGGCTGTGACATACGGACGGACAGACAGACAGACAGACATAAAGAATCTATAAGGGTTCCGATTTTTGTCATTTGGCTACGGAACCCTAAAAAGGCAGCATGATATGTCTTTTATAAAACTAACAGTAATTTTCCCAAATAAAAAACAAAAGAAACATCAACAAAACACACACGAATGCCATCAAAATTCAGTTCCTTTCCTAAAAATATAGTTACTTTTATCAAAGTTGACGTTGG
The DNA here is from genome assembly GCA_949775005.1 of Orthosia gothica. Lineage (NCBI taxonomy): Eukaryota > Metazoa > Arthropoda > Insecta > Lepidoptera > Noctuidae > Orthosia > Orthosia gothica. The sequence goes on from OX459054.1 coordinate 1,313,502, forward strand.
CGTGACCGGAAGAAGATTGGAAACTTCACCTGCAAGCATATGGGTGAATCATAAAACTTAATGTTATTTACTGATATCACTTCCGACCGATACTGTTCCGATATTATGGAACAGGTATTGTGGAGCAGGTATTGAAGATGCATACCATACTCGTAATATTACGTCAGCCGTTGCGTTTTATGTTTTTTTTTTGAAATAAGGATGTTATGCGGTTCGCCTTGCATGTGTCTGAACTGTTATAAGAAGCAATAAGGTATAGTGCGGGAACTTATGTTCAAGCGGCTTCAAACATCAGCGTAATCTGTATTTATGTTGCAATAACGTTTGTTGTTGAAATAGTACTGCGTTCGTACTTTTGAAAGGTAAATAATGAAAAGTTACTACCTTTTCTTTATTTTTATCTGCAATTGTTGAGTTTGAATTCCTCTTATTTCTGCGTGTTAACGACAAGAGTCTGTTTGGTAATTTTATCTAGGCATTATCATCTGATACACGCTCTTCTTTTGTCTCTACTTGCTTGCGTGATGTTTTAATAGCTCAGTCATTTGGTAGTTTTACCTGGATGCAGTTTTGAAAATTGGTGATTTATATAATTCAATGCGCTCTTGCCGAAATTTGCGATCTGCTGCCATATTGAGGCAAATAGCATCCAAAAACAGTTTATTGACAAAATCTCTTTTCCAACTGGTGTTACGAAACGTGAACTTTCTAACAAAAAAATAAAACCGACTTCTAAAACAAAGGAAAAACAACTTTTTATGCCGAAGTCGGTGTCTTTGGTACCTACTGTTTTTTGATTTTAGACAACGACTTCGGAAAAAAAAGTTATTTTTCGATTTGTAATGTTTCTTAATTGCCTATATTTAATGTGAAAATTAGTTAATAATCAGCTTAATTGCCTTTTTTGTACAATGAATAGCTTAGTAGCGTTTGATCCCGACAAGATTTGTAGTTACCACCTTTTTTGAGTATCAAATGACTGTACTATAAGGAGTATTGATAGGGTGCACCCAATCTTTGCAAACTCGGCTGCGCTCAGAGCTACTAAATAATGTACTGGTCGGTAACTTAAACAAACTTGCAGTTTTCCAGACTGTTGGTGTTCGTTTATCCGAGTGCCGATCACTTGTTACTTATTTAATGAGCGGACGGTTCCTGAAGGATAGCTGCAGGGTACAACATGCAATGTAACTAATCAGTGGTGTTAGCGCGAACATATTGGCTGTGTTTTGAAGTTAATGTTTAGTTATTCTTAACTTACATGGTGGGAATAAACTTCACTTTATTACTTTGCATCCATATTAAAGTGAACTCAACCTTGTCTTTAATAATTCTTAGCATTTTCCTGCGGCACCACGAGCATGCATGTTGGAAACGGGAACCTTATATCTAAATAAAAGATTCCTATGTCCTGATCTAGAACATGTTTAACCTATGTACCAAGTTGATTCTGAATACTTTCAGTCGTTGACGCAGAAGTTCAGACAGTACTGCCACCAAACAGACATATATAATATTAGAAGAGCAGTTTTGTGAGATTTAGCTTCATCATCATATCAGCCGAGAGACGTCCACTGCTAGACATAGGTCGCCCCCAAGCGTCGCCACATTGACTGGTCCCGTGCGTCTCGTATCCAGCGGATCCCCGCAACCTTCACCAGGTCATCGATTCACCTAGTGGGAGGCCTTCCAACGCAACGCCTTTCGGTTCGCGGTCCAGAACTTTCCTGCCCCATCAGCCATCCGTTCTACGAGCAATATGCCTGCCCGGCCCTGCCCTGATTTAGCTTGTGTGCAACTAACATAATTATGATAGGTATTTAAAAACTTGTAGGTATCTTTTTTGTAGCTCCATACATATCTACATAAAGCAGATACTTTTGGCAAAAACCACTCAAAAGGGGGAAAACTACTTCAAATTTTAAAACCAGGCATTAAATTCATATAATGAACACGTGTAATAAAGATATTAACAGAAACACAAGTTAATTCCTGTTAAAAACGACGGTTGTATGAGGTTATTCCAGTTGGAATTAGGTTGTGACGTGCGTGACTGCGCCGACCATCCATTGGTCACTGGTCACGCGACGCAAACTAATTCTAATTACGATTGCACCTGAGTGGCTGTTTATTGCGAAACATGTGGCTAATTACTTTTTAACACCAGCGTACTATTTTTAATTTTGCTGCTATTATTCAAACTTATATAATATAATATATTATTATTATTTATTTAACTTGCAATGTATATATGTTTGTAGGTATGTTCAGGTCAAATCTTGCAACTGTACAGTACGTCGGGACAGTTTCTTTGTATGGGATGAGACCCCACGGTTTGGATGACAATGCGTGGAGCCTAAGACGGCGGACCAGTTCTCTTTGTGCACTGCCATGATATGGGTATCAAATGAAAGGGTTTGCTGAGTAGATTACGAAAAAAGCTTGTTTTAAAATAAGATTTTATAACGAATAATATTATTTTTGTCCTATTGATATTATGAATGTGAAAGTATAGTAAACTATACCTTTAAATTTTAGACGTGCTCAATGGCGTAATGGATTTGGATAGGAATATAGGTCCTCATGGACCATAGTCGGCATTGCAAGACTCAGGAAGTCAAAGTAAAAATGAAATATATTTATTATATTATATTTAGAATTTAATATTTAGAACACAATAGATCCCATGGGTCGAAGTGTCCGAGTTATTTCTCGGCCCCTCCACAAGATAAGATAAATATATTTATTCAACTAGGCCTATAAACGGCACTTTTGAACGTCAAAGAAATTAAAATTTACAAGTAATAAAAAATGATTCTACCGTGCATTCGGAAAGTAGATTGTTATGGAGAAGAACGCACAACAAACTCCATAAAGGAGAAGAAAGGAGAGACGATGTTTCAGTCTCCTTAGGGAAGTGCCGTAACAACCTTACAGGCGTTGCATAGACGGGAATCCTGGTTGGTCTTTTAAGAGGTCACGAGGTTACATGTGCTGATGGCGATAACCAGGGTGGTTTTAGTGAGGTAGAAATCCCTCGATCCCTGGTCTTTTCCCCAAAAGTCCAGGCGACTTTTGAAGATATCCCCCTCCCAACAGAAAAACTGCGTCTAATTTTAATTCGTGAAATGACAGTTCACGCGAGTGAAGCATCGCGATCGAGCAGAAGCTAGTTGAATATAAAAATGGGGCCAAGACAGTGTTTTAAGTGATAATATTTGTTTACGGAAAGTTTTTATTAGCTAAAACCTTTCCGCAAGGTAGGAAGAGTTTCCGGGCGAATTTAATAGGACCCGCCTCGGCTTTGTTGGATTTGTTTACAGTAAAACGTATCCTATGTCAATCTGCATTAATTTAGTTTCATCGCGGTACCTTTTTCACTATTATTGCAAATGATGGATAGTTTCGTTAAGCATATGGGAGGAACTTTTAACAAATACGTAGGTTATTGTGCAATATGTATATTTTATATAATTTCATTTTTACATGAGGTTTTTTCCATGAGGAATATTAATATAAGATTTGATTTATAAATATTATTGCCTTATATTATTTACTAGTAGTACCCGCGGCTTCACTCCCGCGCCCGTCAATTGCGCACCCTACCCTTCTTACCTACCTAACTTGTTTACGTTGCTACCTACCGGCTACCCTACCTACCTAACTACCTACCAATTTTTTCCTAGGGTCATTCTTCCGCGGAGAAACTTAACACCGCCATTCAGAAAATGACGTCAAATGCACAACGCCATCTATCGAATATGGAGCACTCCAATGACAGACTCATTGACACTTTTGCCTGGTAGTTGCACAAAACTGGAGACGAATAAACTGACTTCGAAAACAAAACGCTACATTTTCTTTTTGTTATAAAGTTTTTTATACTCTGTGTTATCATGAAAATACGCATTATTAAGGATAACTTAAAAAATACTCGTTAGATCGTGATCAAATTTAGACCAGCTTTTAAATAAAAATAATCATCAAAATCAGTTAATAATTGGCGGAGTAATCGTGTAACAAACATACAAAAACATACAGTCGAATTGAAAACCTCCTCCTTTTTGAAGTCGGTTGAAAAAAACGTTTGTATCTATCTAAATAAGCGGATATAGAAACAACAAACCACTCAGCGAAAGTGTAGCATTCGATCAGGGAAATAATTTTCGTAATCGGATCAGTATTTCCGGAGATTATCTACTACATACAACCAAACAAACAATTTTACCTCATCATAATATATTATATTTTATATAATATAAACAGAAACGGCAAAACAAAAGCATTAAAGTAGATACAGATGGTTGTTCAAGAAAGATGAATAATTTTCTTTCTTTATTGGAATATTTTCTTTGCAAACTATTAACGGATCAAGTGCAATAAGCGCAAGAAAACAATGGAATCTCGATGAGTTTCCGACAGTTTGTGATTTTCTTTGAGAAACTTCGCTTTAGTGTTTTAATATCTACCCACCTGACTGAATTGAACGTGGTTTACTTTCCATGAACATTCTCAAGGTGTTTTTTCCTATGTAATGTGTTGTCAACTTAAGAGGCAAAGTTTAAAACCGGTATTCAAAATATTTAGAACGTTTCTTTATTATTATTAAAATAAAGAATATTAAAAAAAGTGTTGATTGCATTTTCAAACTATTTAAAAAAAAAGAACAAAAAACCCAACTGCATAAAAAGCCAACTAAAAAGACGTAAACAAGATGAAAATCATGCTGTGCAGTCGGAGGATACGTATTCGCGAGCTGGCTGACCAAATCCAGATGTATCCTCCGACTGCACAGCATGATTTTCTTCTTGTTTTCGTCTTTTTAGTTCGTTTTTTAAGCAGTCGAGTTTTTTGAATCTTTTGATTAACTTTTTTATATATAACTTTTTGGTTAACATTTTCTTTTTTTCGGTTTAGGTACATTTAAACATAAAATGTTATATATTTTTGAAACCATCTCTTAAAAAACTTTAATTTATACTCCACACGATGGGTGTGGATGAAAAAAAAAAATTGGGCCCCCACAAAATGGCGCCCAAAATCCCCCATTTTTCTATTTTGTAATTTTAATGTTGCCAGTGACACTCGCAAGGTTAAGGCGAATCGATTAACGTACGAATCATCAAAATCGGCGTTAACGCGTTTAGCCTCTGGAACGCCATACAAAGACTGATAAACACAAAACCCTACTTCGGCAGTCCGGTAAAAAAAGGAGAAGATCCTCAATTCGTCGAAATCTTACCCGATTTTTCAAAGTCGCCTGGACCGATTTGGAAAGTTCTTATTTTTTTTGAAAGAGTATAACTTCCCAGGAGATACAATGGTTATCAAGTCAGCTTCTGATGACGGGGTCTAATGGAAATCGAGGGAACTCCTCAAATATTATAGGCATACATGTTATTATATATAAATGCTTTTCATGGCAATATGAACTACCAAAACTAAAAAGAGAAATATAAAAATCATAAAAAAAGAAAACTGATTTCCAAAGCAAAACACAACAAAACGAAAAATATTTTTCTTCTCCGAAGTCGGTTTTGAAAAACGAAAAACAGGTACCAAAGACACAGACTTCGGATAAGAAAGTTATTTTTCGCTTTTGTTGCACCCATTAGGCACTAAAACCAAATTTATGTACAATAGTATTTATACAATGGCTCCAAAACTTTATAACAAATTACCTGATCAAATTGTGTCAAGCAGTAACATGAATGAGTTTAAACGTAAGCATTTTAAATTATTTGAATGACAAGGCGTATTATTTATCTATACATGAATATCTTAATGATAAATTAAAATAATACCTAAGTATTTTATATCTGTCTGTATACTTGAAATGTTACTCCCATAAGATATATTCTGATTTGACATTTTTATTTCCATTATTATTGTATTACGAAATTGTGACGTTACTATATATTTGTTAATGTGCCGTCTTAATTTATTGAAAAAATATTATTAACTATTATTGTTTTGGTATGAAATTGTGACATCTACTTCATCTACTGTGTTGTGTTTTATATTACTTCTATTTGCTCAATATTTTGTACGCCTTCAGGCGGAATGTAGTGTAGTTTTTTTTTATTTATATCATCTGTATTTCAGACCCTATGTTCATAAAATGAATAAAATATAAATTTGATTTTGTAGTGTTTTGCTTTGGAAGACACAAATTGGTGTTGGCACGGCACTACGATTTAGGATAGTATACTGCAAAATACGGAAATGGATGGAGAGATATTTGAACTAGGCCACAACATTTAGTTAAGCCGCCTGGAGTGCAAGGCAAACTAAAAGTGACATTCTAATATATATAATAATTTAATTGTAAAATCCTCAAAATATTTGGGATTTACAACAGGAAATACCAGCGCATGCTGCGCATAACAATCCCATATTTTTTTGACATTTTGTTAATAATTCTAGCCTTTTTTAGGTATATCGTAAACCGAGAAAAATAACCGTTCCCGGAACAGCAATAAATACTTTTACTTTCGTACATAGTTCGTGGTGACCAACAATTAAACTTGAACAACAACTTGAAAGCAACAATAAAATAGCAAATACAGCGGTACAACAATAAATTTATATTTACGGCAGTTAAAATAGTTGAACGGATATGCCATAGTTTGATTTGTGCTTTCTTGTCAAGGGCCCGCTTTGTTTCAAATATTGGAAAACGAATCACGTCCTTAGTTCGGCGTGTGTCGAATGGTAATCTGGCGTTTTCAATATTTTTGTTACAACACGAATACGTATATGTTACGTACTTACTGTAGTATTGATTTGGCTATCGTTTTTGTGTGATAGCAGTTGTTGTGTCTGTTAGTTTTAGTTTGTTTGTCTAAGGCGTTAGCAATTGGGCAGCACATACAGAAAATGCCTGGAAGGAATCTTTTGTTCTGATTAAGCTAGCTTCCACTTATTCATGGCATGACTGTAACTAGACGGAGACAAATAAAGTTTTTTTCTGTTTTACTTAATGTGGCAGTCTTTTTGGTAGGAACCTAAATGTTTGTTTTTTTCTAATTCATTACATAAGGTTGGTCTGTTTGGCCTCATTAACCTAAATGGTCTGGTATCTCAAATGCCACAGACTTATTCTAGATGTCTGTGAATTAGAAACCCAGGGTTCTTTCCATATAACCTTTTAATCAAATATTTTCCCAACCTAAACAAAGCAAGAAAACTTTTTGTTGTCGAAGATCCAAGTTTTGGAGCAAAATTAGACAATACTTTTTTGTTATTTTATGCATAGTTTAGATCAAATATTTTTAAAGAATCCGGGTGAAGAGTTCTAAACAATTTTCTCGTTAAAATTGGTTCATGTTTTTTTTAAAGATTGTTATGTAAATACTTTGTACTCAGCACTGTTGTTGCGAGAAATATGCTTTAGTTATTTGAATATTTTTGATGTCCCCTCGCACCTTTCTTTCAGTTCTATGATTCCACTAAATTCTTAAAAAGTCACTTTCGAGGGATCCTTTTCCTCCAAATAGTAATTGAATTAAATAGGTAAAAGAGTGTGAAGGTGTTCGCTTTAAAACGCCTTATTTATTTTAAATTAAACGGGGTACTGTTCGTGATGAAATTATTAAGGAGCCTGGGAATAAATTAATCATGTACTCGAGTAGATCTCGTTCCTAGCACCTACAAAATAATAATGTTAAAGTTCAAATATCTAAATTATTCAAATTGAACGGTGTTATGAGTTAGTCTTATGCTTCAAAACATTTGTTTATTTAAAGTTGAATTGAGAGTTTAATTTAAATCATTGAATTATTTATCACACTTCATTGTTGGTGAAATATTTACGAAACGTTTACTTTAGCACTGAATTTGTATATCTTTTAAATTCTATTTTAACCCTCTGATATACCCTTCATACATTTTCATCTTAAGTTAAGCTGAAAATTCCGCGAAAATGGAAATTTTTGGCGCGTTCTCAGAGTATGAAATACAAGTTATGAAAATACAGTAGAGTAGCAAAAGCACAGTATGAAAGCGGTCAGGTACTATGATGTTGTACAAAGTGTATAATACGAAGCGCGTGACACCAATTCAAAAAGAATTTCAGCAAAAGATTGCGTGGAAATTGGATTAAGTAACAAGCAACCTTTTGGGGTTTCAGCAAATCTCTTTGTAGTTTGTTAGTTGGGTAGTGCCGCACACTTTTTAGTCTTATTACGGTTGCTTACTGAGTCTTTAAATATGCACCGTGGAGTTCTATTTGTAAATATTTTAATAATGTAGAGTCATACTTACTTTAATTATAACTGTTTAAAAGCGTGAGTTTATGTGTTTATATGTATCGTATAATGTATCCTCGAGTATTTACCCGCAATAGAATACCTAATATATTGCCCCCAAAAGGGTTAAATACCCGTGCTGAGGGTACAAACCCTCGATGTACAACTCAAATGTGGATACCACGTGGCTGCACTCTGATGGATATCTTCAATACGGAGTGATGGACGTTGAAGTATGTCTGACATCGGCCTTTGTAAACAACTGTGGCCTTCGACGCGTTGACCATAAACCACAGGTGTATCGCGATAGACTTAGAACTGGCCGACACTATGATTGGCATTCCATAAAGTTGTGCCTCTGTTTTTAGAACTAGAAGGCAGAGTGGAATTTTTTATACTTACTATGTATTATATATATGTGTATATCAGCCGAAAGACGTCCACTGCTGGACATAGGCCTCCCCCAAGCGTCGCCACATTGACCGGTCCCGTGCGTCCCGCATCCAGCGGATCCCCGCAACCTTCACCAGGTCATCGGTCATTCGGCTGATATGATGATATATATGTATGGAATAGTTGTGTTTTCGATTAATGTTACCAAACAGCGCTTATTCAGTTTAGGGAAAGAAACTTGCATGAAGAGACATATTTGTATTTGGAAGAAGACAATCACTTTTGTTAAAGGTAGTCATAATGCATAATACATAGTATTATGATAATAGTAGAGCCAGGATAAATCGCGACGATGCATGAAAAAATATAATGTATTCACTATTCAGTCATACATAAATAAAACTTATGTGAATACTTGGCTGAGATTATGATGCCGCGTTCATAAATAATAAGTTACGAAAGCACTGCATACGAATACATACCGAGCTCCGCAAATGCCAATGCAAATTCAGTCTTATCGTCGACACCTCACATAGTGTTCTTAAAAAATTCAGACTGCCAAGAATAATTTTAAACAAACATAATGCATATTGAATTACTAGCGTTTGTCTGCGACTTCGTCTGCGTGGCATTAGTAGATACTTCGAATAGCCTGTATTTTATCCAGGATTTAAATCAATATTGCAATATCAATATTGTGCAATAATTTAGTACAACCTTCAAACTTTTGCATCCCTTTCTGAGTCATAATACCGGGATAAAAACTATCCTGTGTCCTTTTCGGGGTCTCAAACTATCTCCATACCTTCATCTAAATCGGTTCAGCGGTTTAAGTGTGAAAAATTAACAGACTGACATAAACACAGACAGACAGTTACGTTTGCATTTATAATATTCCGAGCTCACAGAATAATTTTAAACAAACATTTAAAACATATTGAATTATTTATTACGACTTTTTCGTATTCTTCAGTGTGAAAACCGTTTGAAATGTTATTAAGTATGGTAATGAGGATTGTCAGAACGGTAATTTTATTCTGCAAGGGGTGATTATGCTCGGGTCCTTTAATAACCACGAATTGTTAACGACGCTTTTGTTTAAGTCACGAAGTGTGCAAGTGGCAATTCCTTTTCTTTTGATGTTTTTTTCCTTGTTTTTATTTGTTTATTTAAGGTATTATAGCTATTATGCTGTCGGTCGGTGTGTTTAAGATTGTTGAGCTATTATTTCGGGTATTTTAGAACGTTATAATAATGCTTTTTTTAGTATATAGCCTTTAGTGATTCCTTTTATTTTGATGCAAACTTTCGAATTATTGTCTTACATAAATATTTGAACGCCACTTGCTAAGATCCTTACATACTTCATTTGCTTCACTCACATTCATTCATCTAGTCATACACATACGCTGGTTATACGTACTGCGCACCTGGCCTTTCTGAAGAACATCACCAATAAGATCTATGTATGTCTTTCTAGGGCGTCCCATGCCGGTCGGCGTTTCCATTCAGGTCTGCGTTCTGTAGTTTCTGCCTACCCCCATGGGAAAAAGGCGTGAGTTTATGTATGTATAAACATTTGAATCGATAAAAGGTATGGCAAGGCATTAAGTCCGCCATTGTACCATTATGCATGAAATAATTAAATTAAATCAATTTGCTTATGTTAAAAACTACCCTCAAAACCTTGAAATACTTTATTAATGAAGTATAGAAAGTTCACGAGGAAATAGCGTTCGAATTTCGAATTTCGGTCCTCAACCTAAAACCTAACCTACATATTGGTAATTAGTTTTGACATGTTCGCAAACTGTCTCCTTTAATTAAACCTTACATCGTGTTCACTTTTAAATGGGATCTAATAAATTTTATTACAGGAAGTCGTTGCTTCGTTAACATTGAGACAAATTAGTAACTTAGTTGGCTTTATATTTCTGTAATAATCAAATCTTAACTATAATAAAAGGAGAAAGAAGAAAAAATAAACGCCAAAATTTACACACAAATATAACAAATACAAAAATAATGAAAAAAAAGGGAAAATTGTATGTTTATCCTACTATAATAATAAATGTGAAAACTATAATAATAAATGTGAAAGTTTCTGAACATAAATGGATGATTGTTACTGTTTTACGCAAAAACTACTGAACGGGTTTTGTTGAAATTTACAGAAATATGTAAAGATTTTGGAAGAAGTACCACGCGGGAAAGCCGCGGGTGGCAGCTGGTATGTTTATAAAAGACTAGCTGACCCCCGCGGCTTTGCTCCCTTCATAATTATAGCCTGTTACTCGGGAATAATGTAGCTTTCTATAGGTGAAAGAATTTTTAAAATCGGTCCTGTAGTTTCGGAGCCTATTCGGTACAAACAAACAAAAAAATCTATCCTTTTTTTTTAAATTGGTATAGACAATTTCAGGTTATGAAATTGTCAGTTATGAAATTGTCAGTTATGAAATTGTCACAGGTTAAGAATTGATCAGCTTATGAAAAACTTTAAATTGATAAATAGCCAATCCACATTCTCGCTAAGAATGATAGATTACCAACGTTATCGCCAAGTGTTATTTATTATAGGCTACTTTTCCCAGAAAATTTACGATATCTGTCGAATAGTCCACTGCGACGAAACCAAGGGAAAAATATAGTACCTTTTCCATAGAGAGGCTAATACAATACGTTTGATTATGCAAATTTTCCATTTACAAAATAAGTCATTTAAAAGTGATGCGATGCCTGTTCTGGGATTATTGAAGAAAATAAATTTAAATTATCTTTTTTAATATTTTAATGGGTTTTGTATTTATTTCGGTTAATTTGTAGGTAATTTGACTCTTCTCTATGCCCTGCAACTACAAATGTAAGCTCAATTGAAACAACAAAATTTCCTAGAATTTTAATATCGTTTACCATTTCCATAAAGGTTGAGGGTTTATACCGTCTACCGTCTTTAGTTTTATTTTTAAGCTTTTTTTTTCTTTTAAGAAGCTTTTGTTCAGTTGTGGATGTTTACAATGCTTTTATTCTTTATTCTTCTAAAAAGAACGCAGCTCCGAAAAAAATACCAGGTATGTATTTCAAATTCCGCATATGGACCGTGAAAGTACACTGGGACCACGAAAAAGTAAATGGTTACTGTCGTTACCAACTACACGTGATAACGTACATACGATATGGAACTAAACGAATTATTTAACGGTTATCGCTGTATTATAGTTTTCTCTACCTTTACGTCCGTTTAAAGCCCGGTGGTTACCGAAACGGCCAAATGTCTCATATGGTCAGACAAACCGTGACCACGAATGCTGTTAATGGCTCAAAAGCGCCAAAAATGTAAACTGCAAAGGTTAAATGATACGTAAGTTCCGTTTTATTACGGATTTTCCGAGTCATGTGGCCCGATGGCTTTATTTGTTACAGATTGCCACGTTGACGGAGTAACAGTTTAATTTTATTGTGTACTTGTTTGGACTACATTCAAAATACCGTATGGCATGGCAAATAAACGACTTATGTTGTTTTACGGAGTCTTTTTTCGTTTATATGTTTTACTTCATTAAGCTCTTCATTTATATTTTAATTTAAGTGAGGAACTGTTTGTAGTATCAGAGCGTCGGAACCTGGAGGCGTTTTATTTATTAACGAAAGCATTGTGTTATACGTTCAGATTAAGCGAAAACCCGAGATTCTTCGAAGGGAATTCATTGGTGTTGAAGTAATGTTGCGTCTGTATACAATAGAACTTCATTCTTGTCTAGTCAAAGCTTTCGAAGAAATGGATTATGAATTTTGCTATGTATGCCACGTAGATATTATATACTACCAGCATAAATTAATTGAGATACCGATAACTATCTCAAGAAAATGAGCTGGGATGGAAATCTTAATAATATTTCATGTTAAAATCTTTCCGATGACACTGCAAACTAAATGCTGCTCCGGTGACCGAGGAGCTTGGCTTATAAGTATCAATTTCAATCTCATCTGGAGGGTGAAACTGAGGAAGCTTTCTCCCTCCCGCCCTCTCTTTTCTGCTGTATTAATGTTGCAATTTAAAGTTAAATTAATGTCAGTTTTTATATGAAAATGTATTCAACTGTTATTGGAAAATGAATTGGCGCAATATTAATTAATTTTATTTTATTACGTAAATATCACCTGAAATATTCTCCATACCATTGCAGTTCCTTCGGGCATGAAATTCAGTATAATAAGTGAATTAACTAAATGTTTTTCCCAATTATAAAAAACTCATATTAAAAAGAAAAATATCAGTCAAGTACGAGACGAACTCGTGCCCCGAGAGTTCCGTACCTACCCATTATACCGCCATACGTCAGAGACGTATTGAAGCAAAAGGAGTATGCAAGGATCGTAGCAGGTGGCGTTCGTAGTTTCTGCCAACCCACAAAGGAAAAGGGCGTGAGTTTATACATGTGTGTATCATATTAAAAAATCTATGGTAAAAAGTTAGTCTTTTGTATCCAAATCAAGGATAAAGTCTATTGGCGTTGCGAATGTCTTTCAAATACTTTCGGATGTTAATACGAGGCTGATTTACAAACATTCAAACGACTGACCTTTAACATTTTTAATATTGTAGGGGAAATTTATAATTTTGAATTCTAACAACGAAATAATTTCGAAAGTTTTGATAATCTCCCAGAACATTTTTATATTTTTTTTTTTTTTTTTGTTTATTCAATGATATTTTAATACAGATACTTAATTCTAAACTCGCCAAACTTTTACGTTTGATGGCGAGAGGTGCTCTTTTACATCACAAATGCACCACTTACATACCTACTACTTTTATATTAATAGTATACTGTTATAGTTAATTCTTACGTACCTATTTAGTTCAGTTTGTTATCCTGTATAATGTTTTTTAATTTTGTCTTAAGTGATCCTTTACTAATTTTTACATTTTCTCTTAATAAATCTATTTTGTTAAACACTTTAGGTACCAAATACTTAGATGTTCTCTTACCGTAATAATTTGTTATCTGTGGTTACCCGTTCTTTGGCTTCTCCCCCACGAACGCACATTGTTCGTGCGTGTTTTCCGATTAACAACGACTGTATATGATAGCTCCCTTATTCGACTAATTTCACTTTTCACAAAGCAGTCATGGAGAGCACTGGGAAGACGCGACTGATTGCGTTGCGTGACTATTTGCTTCTTCTTTATGACTATATTTACATAGCGTTTTGTCTATGTCAGGATGGCCCAATTGAAATATAATTTAAATTGTTGCGTGATCAACGTTATGTGATATGCGTGCCCATTTATTTTATATTTAGGCAGTAAGTAAGTTTATTTTTGTTCCGCTAAATATAACTTTTGATAAATCATTACTATCATCAAAGGATTGTTGCCAAAATACCTTAGCTCTAGGTAGCAAGTTAATGTTAACAAGTAGGCAGAACAACTAAAGGTCACAAGGAGGTGTAGCGGACGTAGGTCATAAAGTTGGTTTGAAGGTGTAAGCTAGACGATGCTTATCTGAAGACATTTATCTGCGTCATATTATGGAGTAGTAGATATTTCAGGTTTCCATCAATCATTAATTTTTATGTCTTTAACAATCTCCGGTCTCTCAGGTTCCGGTCCTTTGAAAGTCGTGCCAGGGGCTCAAGCCAACTCGCAGAGGCCTTTTGAGACATGTATCATGATATGAGATACCAACCGACGATTATCCCTGAGTGCACTACGTAAGTGCACCCAAGGACAATCCCCGGTTGGTGCAGGACTATTGTTAAATATGGAGACAAATATATTGGACTATGGTATTAGGAGGTTTAGTAGATCGATTGCCTGAAAAGAACAAATTGTCATCACTTTAAAAATGTATCTACGCCCGACGTGTCTTGTGCTGAGAGCCACGCTACCAACATAATTACTGTTCAATTACCACGGCATGAATTATCTCTCTTAGGTTCGTCTTGATCATCATATCAGCCGAAAGACGTCCACTGCTGGACATAGACCTCCCCCAAGGGTCGCCACATTGACCGGTCCCGTGCGTCTCGCAACCAGCGGATCCCCGCAACCTTTACCAGGTCATCGGTCCACCTGGTGGGAGGCCTTCCAACGCAACGTCTTCCGGTTCGCGGTCGTCACTCCAGAATCTTTCTGCCCCATCGGCCATCCGTTCTGCGAGCAATGTGCCCTGCCCACTGCTACTTAAGTTTGGCAATTCTTCGGGCTATGTCGGTAACCCTGGTTCTCTTGCAGATCTCTACATTTATGATTCGATCACGCAAGGAATAGCCCTCTCCATTGCCCTTTGAGTGACTGTAAGCTTTCTGATGAGGCCCACTGTAAGCGACCACGTCTCAGAGCCATATGTCATCACTGCCAACACACATTGGTCATAGACTTTTGTCTTGAGACAAATGTGATAAACGAACGACGGTAGGTTCGTATTGATACTAGATAAAAATTATAGCTATAGTTTTCAGAATAGTGCTACGTCCTCCACCATCGTGAGTCATCGTGATCCCTTCAACGCCTCACCCGTCTTACGCAAAGATGCTCGCCTATTCTTGCCGTAAACCACAAGGAACATGAATACGTAAATTGATAACCCTGTAAAATGATACCTCAGCTACACAATTAATCTAACTGACCGCAGTAAGCCCCTTAAACACAGAACACGACAATTAACACTACGTTGAAGTTTCGTTGTATGAATGTAGAGATGATATTTGAGATTAATTACAAACAACGTCACAAGACAGTAATGTTGTCGCCGGATTACGACTGACGAGGGTCACTCCATTTGTTCCAACTTTATGATATTATTACCTACGTATAAACTAGCCAGCGATTAAATTCCAAGTTTATGTACAGTCTGTATGATATGGTAGTTTTTGGAAGGAACAGATCTTTCGAAGTTGCATCATGGTCATGTCAGCCGAAATGTAGTACGTCTACTGCTGGACATAGGTCTTCTCCAAGCGTTGCCACTTCGATCGATTCTGTTTCTCGATTCCAGCCCATTTTCGCGGCCTACACCAGGTTGGTGATCTAGTCGCCACTCTAGAATCTTGGTCCCAATGGCGATTGCCCGCCCTTTGTCAATGTTTGAAGTATAACTTCTATTTTTAATCGCTATTGTCACAGAGTTGTTGCTGATCCACATTTTTTTAATACCCGCTGATGTTGATATTTTGTCATTGACATCAGCGGATGTTGATGTTGATGCTGATTTTAATTATTATAGATATAGATTATCTTTTAAAACAGGGTAATAGTTTGTTGTTTTTTGTTATCACTGTTTAAAACATTTCAAACACAATCACGGTGTTTTCTCTTCTAGTGATTTTTAAGTGAAGTATTGGTAGGTACGCCGTATGCGTGAAGTAACCTTTTTAGCTAAGTTACAGTTTGCGGTTTCTTGATTCGCTGTCTATACTATTGTTTGTTTGTTTGAACGCGCTAATCTCAGGAACTACTGGTTGGAATTGAAAACTTATTTTTGTGGTGGATAGTCCATTTATCGAGGAAGGTTATAGGCTATATAACATCACACTGCGACCAATAGGAGCGGAGTATAAATGAAAAATGTTGCAAAAACGGCCACAATAATTCCTTTTTGAGAGCTTCCGTTGCGTGCGCTATGTAAGCGGTTTAAGTTACGCAACATTCATGTATGTAGGGTAGGGTGGGTAAGTAGCCAGTTGGCGGGCGCGAAGTGTGGGACAGCTAGTTTTAATATATGTAAGTCCATATTTCGCTTTTCAACGCCCCATTATTTATCAAATGTCACAACAGTTTACGAAAAAAAACAATACCTACCTGTACTCTCATCTGCAATGACCTATTACAACGTATTGAATGGTAATGAAGGTTGCATTTGTTTGCAATCGCAATCGAGGCGTTTGACGGTGGTCAAAAACTAAAAACTCTGAAATGAAAAGAACACGTACCATAAGCTCCGCTCCCTCTGCAGGCATGATCCATAAATTGTAAAAATGGAAAGTTTTGCAAGTTAGGCACGTTTACGAATTCTTTAACTTCGAGACTAGAGTTAAGTAAATCGTTTAATAAAACAATGCCATTCCATTTGTTACAAGTTCACTCTAAGAAAATTATAAATCAAAGAAAAAATATTTTAAACGCTTTATTAAGAAAGGAACGCTTTACGTTTCGAATTACGAAATAAAAAAGAGCAATTTATTCTAAGGATGTGATCAGAATAATGATTTTTTTTCTTCGCGACTGCAACCTCGAGTTCAAAAACGAAAATACGAAATTGTATAAAGAATTGACGGGAGAGCGAGTAAATTGTGTAAAAGAAGTCGTGCTAAAAGTCAATAGCTTGACAAATGGATGTTTTCCCCTAGTCAGCATGTTACAAAAGAAACAACCGAATGTCTCATTATATTGCGAGCTGCATCACAATGGCGGGAAAAGGTTTTAATGCGTATTTATTATAGCCGTCACAATATAAAAAGTCCGTTGACGTTTCTCATTTTACATGCCGCGATAACTTTCTACGTAAGACATTGAAAAATCAAATTCATAATCCTAATTAAATACTATGTTACCGATACACTATGACAATGAGTATCATTCGCAAGTATCAAGATTGGTACAATATTGGAGTAGGAAATAGGTGAGAGCCAAACCTCAAATGGTTCCATATGGTGCCGGACGTTAAGAATTTCACCATCCTATGTCTTCCCGTGGGTGTCGTAAAAGGCGACTAAGGGACAAACCAGAGAATGGGCAGCAGCGTTCTCTGTGCTCCTATAACAACCATAGGTACTGCGATCGCCAACCCGCCTGCCAAGCGTGGCGATTATGGCAAAACCCCCCCTATGAATAGCACAAATAAAAAATGGCCCCTAGTGCCCGGCAGCCTGCCTACCCTCGACTACGGTAGCAGTCGAGGTTACGGCATGGCAAGGGGTGCTAAGAATCTCCGGACGAGATCCGGCTACCCCAACAATCACCGACGACTGGACCTGGCAACGTACAACACGCGCACACTTCGGACCGACGAGAAGATCACCGAGCTCGAAGAGGAATTGAGCAGGTTGCGATGGAGCATTGTAGGGTTATCTGAAGTCCGAAGAGAGGGGGAGGACCCGATAATCCTCAAATCCAGTAACTTGCTCTATTTCCAAGAGGGTGACCGGCAGTCCCAGGGTGGTGTCGGGTTTATCGTCCACAGGTCCCTTGTGAACAACGTGGTGAAGATCGAGAGTGTGTCGACCAGGGTGGCGTACCTTATACTCAGAATATCCTCTAGATATTCGCTGAAGGTCATACAGGTCTACGCCCCAACCTCGGCACACCCCGACGACGAGGTAGAGACCATGTATGAGGATATCTCCAGAGCCATGCATGGTTTCAAAACTCACTTCACCGTTGTCATGGGGGACTTCAACGCGAAACTGGGCAAACGAGACGAGGATGAGCTGCAAGTGGGGCAATTTGGAGTTGGACGACGGAACCACCGGGGTCACCTACTGGCCAGTTTTATGGAGAAGGAGGGCCTCTATATGATGAACTCCTTCTTCAAAAAGCGTGAACACAGGAAGTAGACCTGGCAGAGCCCCGATGGTGCAACAAAAAATGAGATCGACTTCATCATGTCAACCAAGAAGCAAATGTTCAATGATGTCTCTGTGATCAATTCGTTAAAAACCGGGAGCGATCACAGCATGGTAAGAGGCACATTGAACATTAATATTAAGCTTGAAAGGTCTCGACTGATGAAGTCCACGCTCCGTCCAGCACAGGTTCACGTCCAAAACCCCGAGAGCTTTCAGCTCGAACTCCAGAATCGTTTCGAGTGCCTGGGGAGCTCCGTGGACGAATACAGCGACGGGTTCGTGGAAGCCGTCCATACGGTCGGGTCTAAGTTTTTCAAGACCCGTCGTACAGATAGAAACAAAAAGCTCTCTGATCATACCCTCAAGCTTATGAAGGAGAGGCGTGAGATGATCCTGCAGTCTTCAGATGAGGCGTGCAAATACCGGCAGATCAATAGACAGATCTCTAAATCCTTGAAAAGAGACTTCCGCCGCTTTAATACCGAGCGTATTAAAGACGCGATTGAGCGAAATAAAGGCTCCAAGGTTTTTTCAAGGGATCTGGCTATTGGGCAGAGCCAGCTCACGAAACTGAAGACCGATGATGGCAGGATTGTATCCGCCAAACCGGAGCTTCTGAGGGAGATCGAGAGTTTCTATGGGCAGTTGTACACGTCAACCAGTAAACCCGTTGCGAATCTAGCAAACGACCCAAGAGCTAGATTGACCCGACACTATACCGAAGATATCCCGGACGTCAGCCAGGACGAGATTAGGATGGCTCTGAAACAGCTTAAAAACAACAAGGCGCCGGGTGATGACGGAATCACGGCTGAACTCCTGAAGGCGGGTGGAAAACCGGTCCTCAAGGCCCTTCAGAAGCTTTTTGATTCCGTCATACTCGAGAGCAAAACGCCACAGGCATGGTGCAGGGGTGTGGTGGTACTCTTCTAAGACGGCGACAATGCCCGGCTGAAGAACTATAGGCCCATCTCGCTTCTTAGCCATGTTTACAAGTTGTTTTCAAGAGTCATCACGAATCGTCTCGCGAGCAGGTTTGACGATTTCCAGCCTCCCGAACAAGCCGGATTCCGAAAAGGCTTTAGCACCGTAGACCACATACATACGCTGCGGCAGGTTATACAGAAGACCGAAGTGTATAACCTGCCTCTCTGTTTAGCGTTTGTGGACTACGAAAAAGCCTTCGATTCGATCGAGACTTGGGCTGTACTGCAGTCTCTCCAACGGTGCCAGATCGACTACCGGTTCATTGAGGTGTTGAAGTGTCTGTACAAAAACGCCACCATGTCAGTCCGTCTTCAGGATCAGACCTCGAAACCAATCCTTCTCCAGCGCGGCGTAAGACAGGGAGACGTCATTTCTCCGAAACTGTTCACTGCTGCGCTGGAGGACGTCTTCAAGGTTCTGAACTGGAAGGGGCTTGGCATCAACGTTAATGGCGAGTACATCACTCACCTTCGGTTTGCCGACGACATAGTGATCATGGCTGAGACCATGGAGAGCCTCAGTAAAATGCTCGATGACCTTAGTAGAGCTTCCGAAAGAGTGGGTCTTAAAATGAACATGGACAAAACCAAGGTCATGGTGAACGCCCATGTAACACCCACTCCTATCAAGATCGGAGACTCTACACTCGAAGTTGTAGACGATTATGTTTACTTGGGACAAACGGTCCAGTTGGGTAGGTCCAACTTCGAGAAAGAGGTCAATCGTCAAATCCGACTCGTCTGGGCGGCATTCGGGAAGTTGCGTGGTATCTTCTCGTCCAATTTACCGCAGTGTCTCAAGACAAAAGTCTATGACCAGTGTGTGTTGCCAGTGATCACCTATGGGACCGAGACGTGGTCGTTCACAATGGGCCTTATCAGAAAGCTTACAGTCACCCAAAGGGCAATGGAGAGGGCTATGCTCGGAATTTCCTTGCGTGATCACGTCAGAAATGATGATATCCGCAGGAGAACCAAAGTAACCGACATAGCCCGAAGAATTGCCAAACTTAAGTGGCAGTGGGCAGGGCACATTGCTCGCAGGACGGATGGCCGATGGGGCCGAAAAGTACTGGAATGGCGACCGCGAACTGGAAGACGATACGTTGGAAGGCCTCCCACTAGGTGGACCGATGACCTGGTTAAGGTTGCGGGAAGGCGCTGGATGCGAGACGCACGGGATCGGTCAATGTGGCGACGCCTGGGGGAGGCCTATGTCCAGCAGTGGACGTCTTTCGGCTGAAATGATGATGATGATGAAACCTCAAATTATGAATTTGTACTTAGGAAATTCAGTCGGATGTCTACGAGCTGTTTCTGTTATTTTGCGCCTTCTTTTTTTTCTTTTCGAATCGATCCACAATGAATCGAATAATCGAACATTGTAGTGTAATTTGGCCCAGTATGCGGACAAGTTTTAACAGCATCATTTGACGTCAATGGGTTCTCAAAAAGGCAGGAGCACTTTGGACTCTCCGGACCGTTTGGTCATGTTTTGGACAGGGGTACCGTATCTACTCAGATAGGTATGTATGTGTTGCAGAAACGAAAATAACTATCGGCAAATCTATTCAAAGTTTAGAGAAAGAACTAATAACAATTAACGCGGTACTCAGGTGAATAGGTAGCCACTTACACACGGCTTGATTTTTATTACAACCACTCTGTATAACTGCAAATTTCTAGTTTTTAGCAACAGTTGCACGTTTGGTTCGTACCTGCCTCCCGGTCCCTGCACAAACTCAATTGATGGAATCGGACGTTCGTATCGATACGAACGTAAAGATAGTTACAGATGTTACTCAGTTATGTCTTTATTGAAACGTGTGTGACCAACGACCGGTAATTGGAGGATGTCTAGACATATCTTGATGGTTTTGATATTGAATATGTTTTGTGTACTGTTTGATGTTTGTTGTGTTTCTTAGTCAGCGTATTGAAAAGCCTTGTTGGTCTTGTCGTTGGTCGCAAGAGCTACTGCTGATCATGATCTTAGATTTGATGCCCAGGTCGTGTTAGTGCTCGTTCACACAGAGGTCCGTTTTACAAGCAATGGAGAGAGCTATGGCCGGAGTTTCCTTGCGTCATTGAATCAGAAAAAGACATCCGCAAGGGAACCAAGGTTACCGACATAGCCCGAAAAATTGCCAAACTCAAATGGCAGTGGAAAGGGCACATTGTTCGCAGAACGGATGGCTGTTGGGGCCGAAATGTTCTGGAGTGGCGACCGCGTACCGGAATACGCAACGTTGGAAAGCCTCCCTCTAGGTGAAGCGACGACCTGGTCAAGGCTGCGGGCGTCCGGTGGATGCGAAACGCACAGAACCGATCAGTGTGGCGACGCTTGGGGGAGGTCTATGTCCAGCAGTGGACGTCTTTCGGCTGAAAAATTATATACCTCTACCGGGGCAAACAGGCGTGATGTCATTTTCATATCAAAAAGAATCCATTCGAAAGATTACTTTCAAAGTATAAATATTTTAGACTTCGGAAGTCGTTCATAAGCGATGTTTATGCATCTCCTATAACATGGTGTTGATAAAAAACGCATGAAAAATATATGTTCTACAGGTACGTTTTTTACGGTTTCTTACAGGTGATCTCTCGAATAAACACCTATGGGCAGTTTTGTGTGTCATTTAACAATATACTTTGTCGTTCTTTTTACCGAAGTTATAAAACATACATAAATACTTAAGTAACATTAATTCTGAAGGGAAGCACTGAAACCGTTTACCTTAAATCATTCGGTCGTTGTAACGGTACTACAATTTTGCATTATTATGGACGTATCATTACTAAGTATTTATGTAAATTATCTCTTCCTAATGCCATTTTGATTGCAACAATGGTATAAATGCTAGCGTGGCATAAAGGGTTGTTTAGATACCCCCATACATATTGTGTGCTTCAACAGTCCTCCCATTGTACAAACCTTTGTGGCAAAACTTTGGGTACTTTTACCAACATTTGACATGTTTTGTGTTATGTGTGTACCCGTAAGCTTGACAAGTATTATTGCACTTCGTTACTTTACAAAAAATAAAGGTTGGTAGTGCCACAAAATAGTAAGTATACAGAAGGGCCACTCCCGCCGTTTAGAAAATTGACAGCTAAACTTGACAGATTCACTAGGGTTGCTACTATATTGATTCCGAATTAAAAAAAAGAGTAGGTGGCCCAAGTTACAAACATAAATACATAGATTCGTCTAAACATACATCATATCATGCTTACATGCCTTAGAGGGTAGACAGGGCATCAAATATCCATTTAATATCACGAAACATTTAATATTACGCCACATACGATGAATATTGGAGAGTAAAAAGACGTAGTAATAGTGTAATAATGATCCCACTTAAAAAAATAAATTGTAAAAAGCTCCAAGCTCGACAAAAAAATATATGTGAAAAAACAGGTACCTAATAAAATCAAAAAACCAAAGATGATCTTAAACAAGAAGAAAATTATGCTGTGCAGTCGGAGGAAACATATTTGTAAGCTGTATGACTTGAACCTTATTATTATGACAAGTTCCCAATTTCATCTATGGGCTTAAAATAATTTATTATAATCCTAGATAATGAATTTCTAATTTGTCATCTTGAAAGATTAATGACCTTTATAACTTAAAAATAATTGAAAGAAAGAATTAAAAACAAAAAAGTAAATTCGGTCTGTATCAAATAATAAAGGTAACCCATCCAATGCAACCAACCTCGTTACAGTACTTAATGTATGAATGACGTGACAAAGCAATCATGACAGCCGCGACTGAGCTCGGTCCAATATTGCCCAATATTCCCTGTAAAACCGAAATGTCAAAGTGAGAGTGGCCCCTCTGTCTGCGGCGCGCCGCCGCTTACGTACTTTGTGGTAGTGCTGACGCGGTGTTTGCGTGCGAATTCCAGTAATATCGTAAAATAAGTGCAAATTCCGTCTGGGAAATGTGTTACTTTCATTTTGCTTGCATGTTTCATGCAAATTTTAACTTTTTTTGTTTGAAAACTCTAGCCACGAACGATCCAACTTTAAAAAACTAGAATAATAAAAATTCTTAAACGATTTAAATATTGTAGGTGAACGCTACTTATTAAACGATTTCTTTTAAGGAAAGTTTTAACAAGGGGCCCTTACAGGTCGCAAGCGAAAGTAGAAGGAGAAAATATTTCTGTTTTTTCTTAAATTAAAAAGTTTGCAATAAGGATTTGGTAAGTTGGAGTTTTGTGCTTTTGCAAAACCCCTCGACTGGTTGCGAATAGCCTAGAAACGTTTAGCGGAGTCAACGACCATTCAAACGTATTCGAATCATTTTTGGATTGCTGGAACTGAAAAACTTTGCTGAAAGGGGAGTTTGAATTCCATTTTTCCCGTTTCCATATTTAGTAATCGTTGATTGGATTTGGTTTTGCTTGTCAACATTAAATTAAATTGTTCTTATAGCTCTTTTAGTAGGTTTGACCTGGATTGGTTCAATCGAATTCGCAATAGGTGAAATGGGTTCAGGTAAGCGCTTGTACGGGCTCGAGGTCATTCTGTGAGTGTATCTAAAGTGGGCTGCGCTTGCAGAATAAGTGGCTCACACAAATAGAATCTTCGTCAATTCGTATGTTCTTATCTCGTTAAGGAAACTGAACGAGTCTATAATTTCGTAAATCTTGTCATTTCAATTTATTACCTCTTCAGTTCGCAAGTGCTTCTATTGTTTTACAAACCAATGCGGAAACTAAACAAATAACCGTTAAACTGAAAACTAAAACACAAAGGGGAACGCGAACAAATCTGTCCAAAGAAAAATAGCTTTTTATTGTCTGTAAAAGTTGTGCTGTTGGCTATGAAAACTTGACCTGGTCGTGTCGGCAAGCGGGGAAACGGGCAAGGCGGGTAAGCCAGGCAAGGCGTCGGGCTCTGCCACCCAGGCAAGTTGCCGCCGCACGCGATCGCGTGATAACCAAAGGGCACTCTACAATTACAGCAGAATGACCCATGCTCATTCAGCACGCGAATGTCGCTATTAAAAAGAAGAACCCGAAATTGGCATGTAAAATAAAAGTCGGCAAGGTCCCGCTGGTGTTTCGCTCGGAAAGATTGATTTTCGTATCACGCGACGTGTTAACGGAGTATTTTTGTTTTCAATTAAACACGCACTGTTTTGACTGTTTTAAACACCTAACAACGTTTCTTTAATGAGGGGTTAACATTCTTACTGGTTCCTATAAAATAACAACGTACTTATATTGTTTTACGCTAGTATACGTAGCAGTAATTGGTTTGACCTAGTTATGGTAATAACTTTACATTTCCTTCAATATAATTATTATAATTAGGTTCATGGCAAAACAATACATAGGTAAGTATTATAATTAACTGTATTTGTACACCGACATTTTTATGTACCTCAGTATTCAAATCTATTTTCGTTTTGTACTTTTTATAAAACAAGTACGCGCTGTTATTTTCATAATTTGAACAAATACCTATTTAATATGTACACGTACATAGCTAAGTACTAACTAAACTATTTGTTTATATTCCATAATGATAACTTTTTATGATGTTGCTGAGCTCTATCTAGCTCTCTAAAGATTATACAAAAATTTATTTATAATTAATTTATACTCTCACTGGAATGCCTTGCAGCAATTACAAAAAAAAAAAAAAAAATGTTAGCATCACAATAAAATCATTCGCAAACAATGATTTGTGCATTCAAAAACATATCCTAATCGCTCAAGTATCAGATAGAAATTTTTTATTTATTTTATTTATTTATTTATTTTAAAGAAAGCTTACAGACTAATAAAAACATAAAATAAATCTTAGGTAAGGAAAATGGCTAATTACAAGCTTCCACATGTATACATCGCGTTACAATAATAGCGATACACAGAATAAAATAATAACAATGGGTAGACAGTGATTAAAAATGAAAGGTTGAAGTAAATGAATTCGTACTACATTTAAATACCTAATACAAATATGACATTACACTAAATAACAAAAACTATTTCGCACTCACTCCCGACTGCCGCTAAAATATTCTTTACTAAGGATTTTTCTAATTTTGTGTGCGCCGGTGCAGAAGAGATCGATTTCCAAGTGTGTTGGCAACTTGTTGAAAGCTACAACGCTACGTATACAGAAGGCGTTACGCCTATAGTTTGTCAATGCGCACGGTGCCTGCAGCAGAGGCCGTGTTCGTAGGCTGCCTTGGTTAGTGCGAAGAAGTATTTTGCTGAGCAGCTCGGGACAATCCACCGAGCCATTTGCTATGTTTGCCAAAAAACATATGTCGTTGATGTTACGTCTTACGTGCAACGGTAAAAAATGGTATCGCTTACAACGGTGTTCGTAGTCGACTGAGAATTGCTTTGCCCTAAAGTCCAAGTATCTCAAGAATTTTCTCTGAACAGCTTCGATACGAGATTTGTAGATCTCGTATTGAGGGCTCCAAACTTGAGAAGCGTACTCGAGGTGGCTGCGCACGAGGGAACAGTAGAGGACTTTTACTGGTTTTAGAGACCGAAAGCTTGAACAAGCTCTAATAATAAAACCCAGAGCTTTGAGGGCTTTCTTGACAATGGTTTCTATGTGATCATCAAAAAGTAATTTGCCGTCGTGGATTACACCGAGATCTCTGATGTTACTTGTCTTACTTATGTACGTACCGTCTAGTGTATAACCCGAACCAATGTTAGTTTTAAGACGAGTAAATACAACATGAAAACATTTGGATACGTTTAGCTGTAATTTATTGGTTTTGCAGTATGATACGAATCTGTCAAGGTCCAATTGAAGTAACTCAGTATCAGATACTGTACGTACAGACTTAAGGACTTTCATGTCATCTGCATATAGCAAAATATGTGAATTTAAAAAGCAGTTTTTTATGTCCGAGATAAATATAGTGAACAATAACGGTCCCAAGATCGAGCCTTGGGGCACTCCTGATGGGACAGTTTTCCATCCGGACGTGTATCCACGTAAGACCACAGCCTGCGTTCGATTATCTATATATGACTTAAACCATCGAAATAGATCACCGTGTATTCCTGCAGATGATAACTTCTGAAGAAGCACGCGGTGATCTATTCGGTCGAAACATTTGCTGTAGTCCGTGTAAATAACATCGACCTGACATCGTTCTTCCATCCCACTGGTTATTAGTTCGTTGGACAGTATCAGGTTTGAGGCAGTTGATCGTTTTCTGAGAAACCCGTGTTGTTCGTCGCCAAAGTGACGTTGCAAAGCTGAATAGACCTCCGTATGTATCACTCGTTCCAAAACTTTAGAAAAAAGACATAGCTTAGATATTGGGCGGTAATTATCTATTTGCGATTTATCGCCCTTTTTAAAGATAGGTGTGATGAATGCAAATAACAGGTATGTAAGCAAATTGACTGATCCACGGGGAAACATTTCATTCTCTTCTACCGATTTAGAAGAGGTTTACCATCTTGTATTTACATATTTTATTCATGTTAAAAATATACGCGGTTATGATGCAAATGTAAGTATTGATGTGTCCT
Organism: Orthosia gothica; assembly: GCA_949775005.1. Lineage (NCBI taxonomy): Eukaryota > Metazoa > Arthropoda > Insecta > Lepidoptera > Noctuidae > Orthosia > Orthosia gothica. The sequence goes on from OX459054.1 coordinate 1,340,235, forward strand.
AAATACAATTGTAAGGTTCCACTGACCAATATAAATATATTTACTTTAAATATGAGACGAAAAAAATATTTGTGAATTTATATAGGTATCTATGTATGTATGTGTAAAAGCCATGAACATCGTTTTTTTTTTGTAATATTAAAAGAAAGTTAATAAACGGAGATGTTTATAACGATAACAATCATTCTAATAATCCGGTATTATACACAACCCGATTTCTGAATTAAATCGTTAATTTTGAGTTTTGTCAAGTTCTAGCCTGAAAACCCTTCTTGGTTTGACACGATCTTAATTCTGAATACTCAGTTCAGAAATTGGTCCTTACTGAAGAGAAATTTCTTCAGTAAGGACCAATTTCTGGATTCAAATCTATGAATGTATTGCACATGCATAAAATCTTACAGAACAGAATTCATGATAGGTATTTAATGTTATTTACAGTCAAACACGTTCTTCAGATGTAAACAAACAAGTCACTGACAATTTAATTTCTTTAAAATATAATAAATATCTTATGTTACCTTTACAACAGTTAAAGTAGCCATAACAAAGATATAAAGGGTGAAGTAAAATGAGATACAAGTCCAAGAATCCGGTCCAAAATAAATAACGCCGGCTGTTAGCGAAATGGGTAAGCAAAGACTGGAAATCCCTAAACGGCTTTGCTCGTAAATCGGGGATATAAAATAAAGGAAATAACATAGATGTATCTGTTCAATATATTTTTATTAATAGCAAGCAGCTCAAACACAAAAAAATATAACAACATAACTGTATCTGTATTCTCTGAAAAGACAGGCAGAGTATGGTATACTCGTATCTATTTACCACCAGTTGTTTTAGTTGAATCCCATTTTCAAGGGGTTGTTGCTCATCACAGGGTACAAAGCTGGTAGGCTGGTTCTGAGAAAACTGTAATAATACCTTACCCGATATATTATAATGTAAGTAAGTATCTTGATCTGGCTCGCGAGGTTGTCGACATGTGGGATTTGAATACAGCAGTCATTGTGCTGATAGTCGTGACGCGAATGGCATAATAGCCAAGAGCCTCGACCAACATCTGAGGAGGCTCTCAGAAAGCGGTACTCCTAGACACAGCGCGTATCGTTAGGAGGTTCCTCTCTCAGCAGCCCTGACCACCGGTGGCTTGGACCCTGTTCCCGAAACCGGTGGGCTGCTATTTTTATATTTAAAAAGTTTCACATCACATCATCATCACATCATCAGCCTATTAATGTTCCCACTGCTGGGACACAGGCCTCCTCTCTTTGTGAGAGGGAATGGGCCGTAATCCACCACGCGGGCCCAGTGCGGATTGGTGGATGTCACATGTCTTCGAATTTTTGGTTCTAGGACATGCCGGTTTCCTCACGATGTTTTCCTTCACCGTTTTGAGAGCAGTGGTGAAGAAATAATTTACACAAAGTAAAGCGCCTGCCTGGGCTCGAACCCACGACCTACAACTTGTAAGTCGCAGCCGATACCACTGGGCCACCACTGCTCTTCAAAAGTTTATTTTATTTTATTTGTGTGTGTACCTATGTGTTTTAAAATGTAAAAAGTGTGTACATAAATGGAATAAAGGCATTAATGACATTATAAATATAAACATTTTCAAACAAAACCTGGCTATATTTAGACGTTGGGCAATACAGAGCTTTATTAATAGCAATAGTAATCGGGTTAATACGAGGTAATACGAATCATTTAGGGTTACCACAATGATTTCACGATCGAAAATAAATATAGGGATGGTACAATTATTTGAACAATGTGGCACTACGTCAGGGTAATAATAGAGCCTATTCATCAGAATTTTTGCGGAAATTGTGACTTCAGTATTATTCAATCACTCTGAAAGAGATGATATGAACAGAGAAATGCGTTGTAAATAGTTCGTAGGTATGGTGGTTGGCAAAAAAAGCTCTTGGTTAAGAAATAACAGCCACACGGCTCGATCTACAAGGTTAAGCAACGCTAGTCGAGGTCAGTTCGTGGATGGGTGACCAAACATTACATACAAAGACTCATTCGTGCCTTGAAAAGCATGTTATGTCATTGTCATTTGCCGGTTGTCATTTGTAGATTTTTGACAGTTGTTACGGGTAGTCAGAAGCACAAAGTACGTAAGCGGCGCTGCGCCGTCTGAAGCCAGATAATAATCTGACACTTGTCTTGCCAAGGGATGGTTTTACCCAGTTTGTACGAAATTGTCACAAATCACCTGTCGCCTGTCGGAGCTTTTAAAAGGGTAGAAGCTCGAAAAATATTAAAATATGAGCATATTCAAAATATAAAATTTACTGCTTGATATACTAATTTGCAGGTCACGGCCAATACCACTGGGCCACCACTGCTCTCAGAAACAGCAGGTCGTGGGTTCGAACCCAGGCAGGCGCTTTACTTTATGTAAAATATTTCATCACCACTGCTCTCAGAAACGGTGAAGGAAAACATCGTGAGGAAACCAGCATGTCCTAGAACCGTAAATTCGAAGACATGTGACACCCACCAACACGCACTGGGCCCGCGCGGTAGATTACGGCCTAAGAAAAGAAGACTAGGCCTGTGTCCCAGCAGTGGGAACATTAAGGATGGTATTTAAAAGTACTTCAATTTATTCCCATTTCATTTACCTAATTTTGCCTGTGTTCCACCAAATATACTGAATGTGCACCAAAATATGTTCATATAAGTCGACGTAGCCCCGCTGCGCGGGGCTCCTATTTCTGTCTGCAGGGTCAAAAGTAACCTAACACGAACGAGATGACGGGAGCTGAAGTGAGCGAGCAAAGCGAGCAAACTCAGCTCCCGTCAACTCGAACCTAACCTGTCCGTGTCGGGGTGCCCTAAGTTCCCGAGCTCGCTTCGCTCGCTCTTGGACTGATTCTTTGACCATAATTTATTCGTAGATCAACTAATATTTGGTGCACGATCAGTATTTTAGATGTACCTTTAGATTTTTGGTGAACACAAAAATATTATCCGAACATTAATAGGCTCATAATTGGAATTTGCCGACAGATTATATGCGAATACAAATAAAGAAACGACCGAATAAAATACTGAACACTCCGAAAAAACAATACAGACATAGTAATAATTTTCCACCAGTTTAAATTGCGTTTTACCGAAAACTATAGTTAGTCATTTTCATCGTAACTCACTCGTCATCCTCTTTGGATCTAACTATCCGTGTCGGGGTGCCCTAAGTTCCAGCGCTCGCTTCGCTCGCTCTTGGACTAATTCGTTGAAAATAGTGACACCGCTTACAAATATTATTTTAAGCTAACCGATTCTATAGTTGCCTATAGACCCCGGTCGGTAGTTTTTTTTAATCAAAATTAAGAGTAAACAAAGTGATATAACCAATTGTAGAAATTAAGCTGTTTTTTTGTAAATTTAGATTATTATGTGAAAGTACAGAGAGAGTTGTTTGTTGAATACAAAACAAAATTGTTGGTTAATTTTGTATGAATTTTGCGATAATTCATTTTAACACAGCTTAGTTAGTATTTCAGTCAACCACATATCGTTGGAAGTTAATTTGTTTTTCTCTTAATTATATTCCTTCTTAAAATAGGCCAGTTGATAGCTGGGTGTTCCGCTACCAATTGGCTGGAACTCGTTCATGTAAATACGAGAAAGGAAAAGTTCTAAATATGGCATTGAGTTAGTATGCTTTTTAGCGTAGCGTAGGTATAGCGTTGTCCTCATATTCTGCGATTTCCAATCAGCCTTCCAAGCATGGTGATCACAAATTCAAGATCTCAATTATTCAACCGTAGAACCAACATAGTTATCATTTACAGCCATCCAAACCGAGACTATCACAATATTGCGATTCATGGCTGTCCTTTATTCCTTTTGTGCCATACCTCCAGTCTTTACGTAGTATAAAACCTTTTTAATCTTTTTCACAGAAAAACAAAAAACATTGTATCCCGTATTCCCGAAAAAGGCATAATACTTTTTCACGGAAAGAAGTAATACCTACTATTACCTATGAGAAAATAACGAAAAATTACTGAGATATAAAAATATCTTTGTACCGTGACGAGATTGATGAGTTACCCTTGAGCGATTAGTAAGTAATTAGTGTGCCATAGGAAAAAACATTACAGAAAATCAAGAAGAATATTTTCTTACGTATTTTCTTATAACAGTATGATTTAATTCACGTAAATATGCTTTTGCGTTTTTTGAATTTTAATTAATTGCTATGATGATTGATATTAAGGTAAGCGTTATTATTATTATCATAAGTAGCTCATCTCTGAACCACTCCGTTGGTTTCTCTGATGAATAATCTGCTAAGTCGGCCTCACAAAACTGTTCTACGCGGCACAATGTTGTATAAAACTGTTCTGTGCTGTCGATCTATTTTTTTTATTTTTTTTTTAAGTGTAAGTATGTAGTTTCTTGTGCGTTCTTCTCCATAACAATCTACTTTCCGAATGCACGCAATGAATCCGAATGATACAATCAATTTTTATTACTTGTATATTTTAATTACCCGACTGCCGAAGGAGGGTAATGTGTTTATCAGTCTATGTATGTATGTATGTAAGTATGTATGTATGTATGTATGTATGTATGTATGTTTTTTCCTATATGGCATTCCAGAGACCAAACGCGTTGGCCGATTTTGATGATTCATACGTCAATCGATGCGTCTTAACCCTGCGAGGGTCATAGGCTACATTAAAATTGGATAAAAGAAAAATGGCGGCTTTTAGGTGCCATATTGTGGGGACCCAAATTTTTTTTTTCTTCCAAACCCATCGTGTGGGGTATCAAAATAAAGGGTTTTAAGAGGTGATTTCAAAAATACATAACACTTATATGTTTAAATGTATCTAATTCGAAAAAAACTAACTAAAAAGTTATAAATAAAAATACTTAATTCAAAAAATCAAAAAACCCAACTGCTTCAAAAGCGAACTAAAAAGTCGTAAACAAGGAAAAAATCATGCTGTGCAGGCGGAGGATACACCAGGTTTTGGTCAGCCAGCCCGCGAATATGTATCTTCCGACTGCACAGCATGATTTTTTCCTTGTTTACGACTTTTTATTTCGCTTTTGAAGCAGTCGGGTTTTTTGATTTTTTGTATTAAGTATTTTTTTTTTAATTTATTTGACGTTCAAAAGTGCCGTTTAAGTTGAATAAATATATTTGACTTTGATTTCGCTACGCGGCGTAGCAGCGCTACACTACTGTAGTACGCTGCGCCGCGTGTAGCGGTGCACACTGCTACGCTGGTCGATCATTCTACGCCCTCTTACTCTACCTTACAACATACCCTAAGGGCTACGGCACAGCAGCCCTACTAACGAATTACGTCATTAAAAAAGAGATTAACTTTTTCCCTGTTTTCTTAGTTATTTGTATTGCTTTTAGGCCCCTAAGGGCTGTGTGGCTGTGTTCTATCAAAACCAGTGGCATTTGTTATATTAACGATTTTCTCATGATTTTTTAACCGATTATAAACAATGACGTCTTTTCAATACCACCAGAGGTCAGTCTTCCAACATTTTGACTGCTATAAATATTCGAATACTGCTCATAAGGGACCTTTTGTGAATCGACTGTATAAAACACGGCAGACTCTTTAAGACTAATCTTTATTGTTCACAACCTGTGTTAATAACAGAGGTAATCTCTTAAATTTCCAATGTTACCGAATAATCGCCTAATGATAAGCACTAATTTCACTTGTATTAGCTATGAAGAGCGCTTACACAGAATAAGTCTCGCGTTACGTCTTAGAAGCAATTAATACCAAGAACTTACAATAGATTATTGTGCTCCAGGCTCGTATTATCATTTTCTCATTACGTTAAATTAATTTTCGAAGTCGAGGCCTTGCACTAATCAATATGAATGACAGACAGCCCTTCTGTTCCCTTTAATTTGCACTTAAGCCATTTCAGATGTCGTTCGATAACATTAAGCCTTCGATTTTCGTGACGTCATTAGCTGCGAAAGCTTACCATTTTTTTCGGTTCAGGGATTTACTTTTCGCTCTCTAGATTTACCAAGGTTTAAATACTAATAGAAAGGAATTCACAAGTTTTGAGTTGATATTAAGCTGAAGGTTCGTACGTGGGACGGAATTAAGATAAAGGTTATACCACTAGAATAAGGCGCTAGGTGATATTGAGCTGCTAATATGTCGGCGGTTATTTCACTTAGTTGTTTTTGAACTTACAACCTTACTTACAACTTGTTGATTAAAATTGTTGCTTTTCTCAGTTCGGTGGATCTTTTATTGACTTTTAAGACTAATTTAAACAGGATGGTAACAAAACGGCGAAGGAAAATATTGTGAAGAAACCGGCATGTCTTAGAACCAAGAATTCGAAGACATGTGACATCTATCAACCCCCAATGGACACGTAGGGTGGATTTTAGCCTACTCTAAGAACATTTGTAGACTGATTAAGGTATCATATATTTCGAAGTTATTTTTTATCCCTTTATTATCCCACTGCTGGGCAAAGGTCTCGGTCATAGCTTTCCACTCTTCCAAATTATTTGCCATCTCCTGCCAATCTCTCGTAAACGCCTCTAAGTCGTTACGTCAGCGTTTCCTAGGCCTCCCAAGGCGACGAAGCCCATCTTACGGCTCCTACTGCGTGGCGATTCTGGCCTATCTATCGTTATGCATTCTGCAAATATAACCCGCTACTCGCCAATCCCACTTCAGCCCAGCAGACTTGCTGCCCACATTTGCTATTCCTCTTTTAAACCCCCCCACAAACATGTCGAGCACGACATTATTTCGTAGTAATGAGCATAAAACTTTTTGGTTTCAGATGACGCGATCTTTCCTCGAGCGAAGCATAGCGAGTATTTGAGGTGAGTCGGTAAATTAGCGCAATCGATCATCCGCCTCATTCCGCGACACGACGCCGCCGCCGCCGCCGCTTGCGGCACCAACTTAATCGACATTTAATGTGATATTTTTTCCATAAACCCTATAGAACCAGATCATGAAGGATATTGCTCAGAATTGTATGAGATAGTTCTTTGTTTATTTGTGAAAGAAAGATGAATATTCACGTTCGTAGAATTCAATTGATGTTGGTGATAGCGTGCAGTTTTCAGAATAGACGGTAATTGTGCTCTTGTTTTGTGAAGGTTTCTGAGACGATAATTATCATTCATCTTATTTTGCACAAATACAGAGTGTCTATAAATGTTAATTAAGCCGTGAACCTGCTGGGATTACCCACAGGCAAAAGTGACTATCTTCTTTAGGGGATGTCTTTTCAAACATCTTTTAGAACCATCATTCTTCTATAGCCCGCGGATCAGGTTGTGCGTTGCCTGTCAATGGAGATTTTTATTAATTAGATAGACAAAGGTTGCGCATCTACGTTCTAAATAATGCTTCACCTCTTGTCTTGCTCTTTGTGCAACAACACTGCATCCTGAAGAACCTTTACGAGGCTAATACGGCGTGCCTTAATTCTGATCAAAACATATTAAATAGGGAAAAATCGATACCACGGCGAAGAATTAAATACAGTACAACTATTTTCTTAATGCCCCTAAACAATCATCGCATTGCCGAATACAAACTAATGCTAATTTCCATGTCCATCAATTATTACATTTATCATTTATAATAGTTTGAATTCAGAACAACTCTATATACTATCAAATTGATTGAGATCGTCCTGTCTGCACCAAGTGCAAAGGGCAACTGATAGAAATCCGACGACTGACAAAACACGAAGTTTGCCGAGGGACATTAATAAAATGTTTGTACTGTAGATACCTGTATGTTGTATAGTGAGTGCTTTCATTTTATCCCGTGATGATGCATTGCGTTATTTAATTTCTTAATTAGTGGAAACGAACACTCCATGGCTTACATATCAAATGATTTCGAGTTCAAACATTGTTTTCAGTAGAAGTCATTAAGTTTTCCTAGTTTCCTAGTTTCACATTATATCTATTGTTTTTTTTTTATTGTAGCGCTAAATTGGGTTACAATAAAGGTCTATCCACACATCAGGGCCGTGCCCGGGACGTGACAGGGCCGGGCCCAGGCATTGAAGCTCCGTCACTGGTCCGTGCACGGCCCGTGCATGGACGTGTGTGAACGAGTTCATATAAAATATACACACCGATATTTTTTTGAGCAACTGACGGGGCACAGTCTATCCACGTCCCGGGCTCGGCCCTGATAAGTGTGGATAGACCTTTATTGTAACTCAATTTAGCGCTACATAAAAAACCTAGTAGATATAATGTGGATAGACCTTAAAATTTTAATATTTTGATATTTTGTCTATGCAAAAACAAGAGTTTTTGAGGCATAGTTCCATTCGATTTTAATATTTACTTTATAAAAAGCCCACAAGTATATCTTTCAGGATTATCTAATCACAGATCACGTGGATGTTCGCCTCTGTATACAGCGGGTACCCGATAGTTAATCGAGTTTAACAAAATATTTACTTAATCTATACCATCAATGGGTTCGACGGCCTAACGAAATAGTTTTCAACAGAGGTACCACTTGCCCTATAGGTACACGTTAGCATATTATATCTTAGCTTGGTTGTAGGAATACCAAAACACATGTTCATCGACTCAATAAAGTAGGGACGTACCCGCGATTGAATGGCGAATAGTCTAACAGTGATTATTCTAAGCACTTATTAATTCCCCATTTCTGTATCTCGAAAGCAGTTAGCAGTTTTAATAGACTCCTTATAACAATCATTTTTATTTGATTGACATTTTTAATTTTAATTGTTGACATTTTAATTTATTTGATTGACATTTTTAATTTTAATTATTGACATGTTAATTTATTTTATTGACATTTTTATTTTACTATTTAATTATTGTCGAGTTTATGATCCGACAATTGTAAGTATTGGCATATTAGTTATTGACATTTAAATATGGGATTGACATGTAATGTTTATTATTGGTATTTTTAATTTTAATTATTAACATTTTGATTTATCTAATTTTAAATTTTTATAATCTGACCATTGAAGGTATAAATGAAGCATCAATGTTGTTTTGGTTTGGTCTGGTTTTTTTTTTTTTTTTTTTTAATATAATGTTTACAATTGTGTTTTGGGTATGATGTCGAGAAACTGATTATTATTGGAAGTAATTTGCACGCTTGCTTGCAGGCAGAATACAATAACTTTTAGGCTTTAAGATCTTTCCTTGTTAAACAATGTATTTTCTGGCAAATAAATATTTTGATTTGATTTGATTTGATTTGACGGTTTTTGGTAGAATATAGACTCTGTTCATAATAACGGTGTAAATTTTCAACCAATAATAGACTCTCGACTTACACAAGCGTTTAAAATATCAGTTGCTCTTTGTCAGATGAAATTAATTTAATTTCATATAATATTATAATTATTATAAACCGTCATTGTCATAAATTAATAATTGAATTTAAGGATACCTATGGGTGATTAGTTATAAATAAAATCATTAAATAGTTAATCATAATTTCTCATTAAGGTTTAAAATTTTATCAGAGATTCCCGTTAGCTATCCAGAAAGGAATGTGAATAATATGTTATCCTGCAAATGATAAGAATATCTCACGAATTATCGATGTTCATTGAAAATGGGCGCATATTAGTTTCAGGCAGCATTAAACTATTCTCTGATTACATCATTTATGAATCCTTACGTTTGACAAGTAACGAGGAAATACGTCCCAAGCTTATTCAGAAAAATTAAATTTTAGTAATGGCATTTAAACATAAGAGAGTTCACCCTATTAACAAAACCTATTAAAACTGATTTTAAGGTAGGTGCATGTATTTATTTAGCCTTTATTTGTATCACTCAATATCTCAAGTTGTATCAAGAAAGTGTAATCAAGTTTTGTGGTTCTAAACCAATTTACAGAGCAGCAGTTACCAAAATAAGCCAGTTAGTTACGCCATGTATCATGTATAACCGTATTTCATTTTGAGGCTTCGTGCACATGCAAGCTGTAGACCTGTAAATCTTAAGCCCCGCTGCAACTTTCAAGTTGAAGTAGGGAAGTGTAACTAATCATTTAAAGTGGTAAATTTAGCGAAGTAATGGCTGCCTTCTAAAGAGCTCTTTCGTTAAATTTTCTGTCGTACAATAATGCTTGTTTGACATGTACTTACACCTTGTTTAAGTACGTGTTCGAGACTTACTTTGTACTTAAACATTTAGCAACCCTTTGCCATTTCTTCCGCGTCGCTGATATTGTAATTGCTCTCTAAGACGCTAAAGGTACGAGTTATCGCTTGTGAATTTTTCGAGCCCTGTGTTCATTCTGAAACTTTTATTTTACGATTATCTGTTACGTTACGGAATTTTTTTTGTCATTCCAAAGCTTCTCCCAAAATCCAATTTTCGGGCACCATACTTCAAAGAGTCGAGTGGTTTGATCCTATTTCCGTCATTCGTTCGACTTCTGAAACTGAAACAGAGACATGTTTTATTTGTTGTATCATTTAATATCTTAGTTACTACATGGCTGTTAACTGTAGGTATGTAACCTTTATTGAATACACTATCTACATGTAGGTACCCATTATATAACTAGAGAGGGGAATGACATTTTGCATACAGTACCAGCTGATGGCCAGGATTAACATAATCCAGGGAACATTTCGATCGGATCTAGTGACACATGGCCTTTTTTATGAGTGTATCTGCCGCGTGTTGGCTTAGCTCGGATATTCATAAGAATAACTCTGAAATTGAGCCAAACCGATTGTTTATGTCGTATAATATCCGGTTTTTGTCTCGTCCCAAGTCATTATTCCTAAGTTTCATTATAATGAGAAGTGTGAAGCTGACAAAGGCAGCCTCTGATGTGCCGTTTGACCTTTCTCATAAACGTGGTGAACTCAAGCAAAACGACGAATGTCTGAAAATAGACAGGGTATGCGAAGACGCAACGCGGCCGAGTGAAATATAAAATCCATGAGTTCCACATGATTTTATGGTTCGAATGTAAGGGCCGTCACAGCATGATAGTATCCTATAAAACAAATGTTGCCATTTGCGGATAAAACTCGACACGCACGCTCAACAAAAGCCACGGGAATGTGGTGCTGACCGCTGGGTCCCTACTGAAGATTACCCGCTCCGAATATCCGATTCGATAAATTCTGTGTTGTACCGCTCAAAGTGAAGATTAGGTGGACCCAATATGTGATCTGGGAAATTTCCCATTCGGTGCTGAAAGTGTAGGAAAACAACGTTCAGAGCCGAGCAATACCATAAGAGTTAACGGCGGGAGATGCGTTTCTATGGATTTTACTCGTTGTGTTTCAGTGGTCGTACTAACGGCATGTGCAAAGTAAGACGTTGCTTTTACTGTTATGTCGTCGTTTTCAAGTATTTTTACTATTGTGGTCGTTGAAATACTCCTGTAAAGGCACACTTTTCCATTAAGCTTCAGCCATTTAAATCAAAATAAATATCCAATTTCACTCAACTTCAACAAAATGTTTTATTTGTATGAGTCAACCATTTCACTAAAATAGCGTACCTTTTAACTAAACCTACGGCCGATATTCCCTCGCCGCTATTTATTTTTGGTAGGATCCGAACCTACATTAGTTAAACTGTTCGAACCCGCAACGAAATTAACTAGAAGAAAAAATGGAAGGAAAAAGTGAGAAAAACCCATAGTTAATGTAGCGTACCGAGTTTGTAGTGTCGATGGGTTCTGTACGTTACTTAAGGAGCATGTTTACATAATATACACATAGAACTGCGAACGTGTTAAGGGTCGTAATCGAACGATCTACGCACAAACTGAGCTATTACCCTCTGAGGTAACTATAATAAATAATTACAATGATAAATTACTACGCTTTCGTGAATTTCCTAAGTTATTTTCCGCACGAAAGCCTGCATACATTTCTGACATAAACAGATGGACTAAAGTTGTGGCTACGTTTATGTAAATGTGTTTACCTACGTAGGTATATAAGATTGAGCAATAAGTGTCAGTATGCTGAAGCAAGGCGGGGTGGCTTCCTCACTAGATTGCTCGTCTCGTTTTGTGCTTGAGTGGAGTGTCGTCAAGACATTAATGACTTTGTAATTATGAAAATAACTATTTTGCTTGTCACGTAAGATTGTAAACTATGTACATATTTGTTCCACTACGAACACTAATTGAAAATTACAATGTTACGTGCCAACAAAGACAAGTTCGGGAACAGCGTTAACTTATAATGGGAAACATGAGATTATTTTGTTCGGAAATAATAAATACACGTTTGGTAAGCAAATATTGTTCTCGTAATCTTTGTTTAAATAACAAAACGGTTTCTGGTAAATTGTTGTAGGCAGAGTTGATTGATTGGATTCTAATATAATATGTAGGTATTCTGACGAAACTCTGTGTTTGTGAGATTTCATTTCTACAATTGCATAGAGTCACCATTATTTTACGTACAACCATTATGAAAATAAAGGCTTTGAACATATTTTACACCTTTCGGTTTACATTTAGATAAACTTTATAATGAAAATATATTTGCTTAAGTAAGAGATCATGGTAATATTGGGTCTGTTTTCTACGTCATAGTTCCATTGTTTCGCTGTTGTTTAAACGTGATTTATTTACTGAAAACTAGATGTAAAAACTGGCAACACTTATTGGCACTGAAAATGTAGAATAAGAGGTTTTATTATAAACACTAACAACTTTGTTATGCGTCAAACTAAAAAAGGTGAGAATACTTATTAGATTCTATCTTTCATGATAATAAAATGAAGTTTTCGTTTTCAGGTTTGTTTAACTCTCAATGGCAATAGTTTTTATATAATTTTGTCGATTTTTACCTTACCGTGAAGTACCTAGAGCTTATACAGTTCGGGCCTATTGGTTAAAACGTGTTTTCTAATACAATGTTTTGCGGCACCATTTCCGAGAAACGTTGGAATTTCTGTACACAGTACACCCTCGTGTTATTTGGTCAGGTTCAAAGCTAAGCTGTGTTCCTCTTAGTCACTTCCAACAATCCACTCGACCAGTTCTGAAAGTGGTAAAGCCCGAGTATTAGTATTCTTTCTCCGTACCCTAACAGATAAATTTGTCCGTCGTCATCCGCCTGTCGGTTTGTATCAGTAATGCCTACAAAGAGTTTTCTCCTAAAATGTTTGTACGCACATATATTGCACAAAATAAGGTCACGAACTTGTATGAAACGACTTTTCTTACGTTATGCCTTGCCAGCGCTGATCGGGGATCGAAGCGATCCGTGCCAGCAGAATACATTTCTATAAATAAACAAACATGTGAACATCTTAGATACAACTATAAGAATATTAACTCTATTGCCCAGGGCCGCTGATGGTAACCGAAAATAAATAAAATCGCCCCAATATTATTTTGTGGGACTATTTATTATAGCTTATAACAAAGATTTATTGTTTCAATTTGGAAAGACCTTACGCTATAAAATAACAAACATTTATTACAACAAGTCGTAAAGATAAGTCCCTTCTTACTATTTTTAATAGCGGTTGGCCTTGTGAATTTATATAATATAATTATACGTTGTTATGGTAACTTGAAGAAGTCAATAAAAAGTCTAAAATGAGTTCATATAGAACTAAACGGAAACGAAACTATCCAACATTTTCATAAGTGGGCGTAACCCGGCGGTTCCCACAGGCGAACTCATTTAGTTACACAAACGCAAATTAATTTTAACGTTTCACTAAGAGAGGTACAATAAAAGGCGTTTACATTTTCCTTAGAGGCCTAAAGGGCCGGCACGACTAGTCGTTAATAATTGCGACATTTTACCTCAAGCAAGGTACGCTCAGCGAGAAGTTACCTCATGAATTGAAACTGTCCGATGTTATTACGTGTGAAATTATTGAATTAGTTGCCGGGGCTCCCTTTTGTTCAGTAGAAGTACAACATTTTTCTCGAGAAAGTTCCGGATTATTGGAGCAATCCAATTGATTTTAAATTATTCACAGAGTTTTGTGGACTTAGGGACGAACCGGTAAGGGGGTGATGTGTATTAAACGCCGGCCGTTTTATCTGAAAGGCCGACCTTTTTTGTTTGGAGGATCGTCAAATGTTTCCACATTTACGTTTATTAATTTACAAGAGCACGATGCACTAGGATTATCAGACTATAGATTTCCATTTAGTGCATTTTAACCATAAATCTAGTACAGCGTCAGAGGGCAGATTCAGTTCGGCGTAAACGACTATCAAAGGATTAAAATGTGGACTAGCTTTGGCCTGCCATTTCATTATTGGACATAAATCGACAGGACGTTTATCCGAGGGACTCTACAGTTTTATAGGAAATAAACAGGCGAAGGAATTTTTATTTTGTATGCCTACACGGTTAGTTTAGTAAAAGTGCTGTTACATGATAAACATGGCAAAACAAACATTTTTGTGGGGGTCAGCTTATTAATAGTCCCTAGATGGCTATTTAAATGAGTACAATGTACAGACTGAACCCTTTGGCTGCGTGTGTGTGTGTACGAGTGATCCGACCTCGTGTCCTACATACCGACACTGCAGGGCTTATAACACGTGGAATCGAATAATCATACATTGCATATGAGGAAGGTGAGTGAAACGAAACACGCGAGTGTTGCGTGATCGAAGTGGCAGCCATTAGGTCTACACGTCGGGTCATAGAGTTGTGGGGGAACAGTGCGCCACAGATTTGTAGCGGTGCAATTAGGTGTGCCGTGCAGTCGCCAGTGGCACGGGTTCAAGTAAGGCATATGCAAATGGGGAGTGATTTGCGAAGGACAGTTGATTTTATGCATTGTCTAAACTGCAATATGTGTAGACACTGTGACGTTGTATTTAGTAGCGGCAGTGAGTAGTTAGGACGCTTTTTGTTTGTGTGATTTCAGGCATTGTTTGTGTAACTAGCCATTTTACTGATGGGTCGATAGCTTCCCACTTATAATGTACGTAGTAGGTAGGTAGAGCTAGGTACTTCATACCGACACTTGTTCCTTTTACTCGCACATTTTTTTCATTGGATGTCCAAAGAAAGGTGAAGGACGTTTGCGATCGAAATAAAGGTGAACCTTGCGCTAATGGTAGGCTCCGCTTTTTGAGCACTCATAAAGCACTCTTGATTTAATGATTGGTTGGGGCATTCCTACTTTTATTTAAAATTCACCATGCAAAGAAATTGCGATTTTTTTAAGAAAGCGATAATTCTAAAAGATTCGAATCACAATGACAAAATATATTAACAACTAGCTTTGTCCGCGGCTTCGCTCCGTCAACTGCCTAACCTACCCTACTTACCTACCTACCCAACTTACCTAAATGCACAGAATATTATTTACTCTAGGGAGAAGAATATCGACTTCATACAAAAAAAGTTAAGACAGTTTTGCTGCGCGCCATCTACTTAGTAACACTCCAGAACAGCACACCTGGCAGTAGTGGCGGCAAAATTACGAACCACATTGCACACTCGTCATCATTGAAGTACGTGGTTTTGATTAGAGACCTAAAACCTCATATTCCGTTTTTTAGGGTTCCGTAGCCAAATGGCAAAAAACGGAACCCTTATAGATTCGTCATGTCTGTCTGTCTGTCCGTCCGTATGTCACAGCCACTTTTTTCCGAAACTATAAGAGCTATGCTGTTGAAACTTGGTAAGTAGATGTATTCTGTGAACAGCATTAAGATTTTCTGCTGTGATTGGCTGTTGAAAATTCATTCAACCAATCATAGCAGATAACGCGTGCTTGACAATTTGTCACATTAATTCTCCGATAATTTTGAGCTGGGAAACCGAGGGTTTGAGAATGATAAAACTAAAAAAATATATGATGTACATTACCTTGTAAACTACCACTGAAAATTGGTTTGAATAAGATCTAGTAAGTAGTTTTTTTTTAATACGTCATAAATCGTAAACGCAATTTACCAAGTACGGAACCCTTCGTGCGCGAGTCCGACTCACACCTGGCCTTTTTTGTTTGTCTAGTGCATTAGGTCCTGAATTATTTATTTTACTCTAGCCACACCTGAAATAGCCCTTGGAGGTATGTAGTTGTATTCGAAGTATAAAGTTGACATCCCCTGCCTACCTGCCCTACTTGACTTGCTACTTACCCTACCTACCCACCATTTTTTTTTCTAGTTTCATTTTGCCGCGGAGATTCCTAACACCGCCATTCAGCAAATGACGTCAAATGCACAACGCCATCTATCGAATATTAAGTTCAACTGTCCGAGTATCTGAATTACGTGTATTGTGATATTTGACTTCTTGAACACTTTAAATTCATCTAACTTTACATAGAGTGAACCGATTATTATTACTTCAAGTTACGCATAATTTTTATGTATAAAAGTTATCTACATTGGTTTCGTACATTTTATGTGATGCGTGCACAAATAAACAGACAAACAGGCAAAAATTTCAAAAATGCTGGCAATGGGTTCTGTTGGTTATCCTTTAACACCCCACCCTATTTATTTTTTAATATTTTCGATGCACAAAAACGACTTTTCTACAGATTTATTATATGTATTGATGAAAAGGTTCTGTTGAGAAAATACTGTGATTCCTAAGATATGAACGGTCGTTTGCGAAATATTGCCATCGCCTAGATAATTTGGCAAAGAGTTTTGTGATTGTATCATTCAATGCTAGTCTGTCCAAAAGCTGCCGTTTACGCTACAACAGTACAGATTGGAATCCTTGCGGAAAACCACTGAACACATTGATAAAAAAGTCAGCTTAAATAAGTAGTCCACAGGTCCATTTTATTAACTAACATCGCATAATATTGAGCCATAAGGGAGATCCATAATAAATTGCTTTAGCTATGGTTGAATGCGAGAAAGCAATTTAGCTCTATTACTCCCCGCATATTTAACAAGGGTTTTCATGTCCATTATACACGAAATATTAAATTATAATTTGAACGGACTAAAATAGGCCTTGTTGGCTTCATAAGTACCTACGTACCTAAATTCAATCTCAAAGCAAAGCTATTCTATAATAAAAAGCTAAGTTTTCCAACATTTTATCGGCAAACAAATAAAAAACAATCATGTTCCTGAGAATAAACCGATAAGTACGTAATATAGTATTGAATGTAATATAATTCTTACCTGAAAGCATTTGTTCGGAAACATCGCGAGCTAAGTTGAAGTTCTGTATAATCATAACAGCGCGGTAGAACAACAATGTCGGTATTTAGGTGCCCGAACTGATATCAGTATTTGCGTAACAACCGCAAAGCTGTAAAGTAATATTTGGCTCGGGAGCGTTGCTCTACAAAGTTGTGGTGAGCTCCATTCGATCTGATTCCTTCTCCATAGCTATCATATCGTATCTATAACCTCACACCTGGGTTTCATTTTCATTTACAACCTCCGTACTCCACCGTTAATGGCACTGTGAAGCACTTTTAGAACCCACTATGTGGTTTATAACAAATAGAAAGTCGAAGAGGAAACTATAGTCTTCTTTATATTGCAATTCTACAGTAACCTCTATAAAACACAGGGCAGCGAACCCATTTTTTCCTTTTTCGGTCAAGCTGTAACGACATCAAGTTTATAGCCAGCCGCAAAATGTACCTAAGTAGGTATCTAATAAAAATATTTTCGTTGACGCGTACGATATTACATAATAAATAATACTATTATAGGCCATCCAACGGAGTTACATTGGATAGGCGTAAAAACTGAAACAAAAATTGAAATACCAGGCCCCTCAGAAAGTATTGCGAAAAAAAGTTTTTATATATGGGAGACTGGCCAGTTATAATGTTTTTCGAAAATATGATTATTTATAAGTAAAAATAAGTAAGTTCCAATTTCAAAATTTCCCTCCACATTTTTTGCGAGTTAATTCAAAGTATTGTGTCTCACTGAAATATGGATCTGCGCCGGGAACATTTTAGAGCTATGATTTTATACGATTTCAAGTGTCGCCTGAAACCGGATGAATCGTACGATAGACTTCAAATGGCATTCATGGATGAAGGCCCTTCTAAGGCAACCGTGTATCGTTGGTATAACGAATTCAAGCGCGGTCGACCAACTTTGGGGGATGACGAAAGAAGCGGTCGCCCTTTGACGGCTGTTACCGAAGAAAACGTGCTAGCAGTGAAAAATTTAATCCAAGACAATAGGCGAATTACATATCAGGAGATTCAACACATATTGAAGATTGGATCGGGAAGCGTTCACGAGATTCTACACAGCCATCTTCGCGTGAGGAGGATAGTATCACGCTGGGTGCCGCACAACCTCACCGATGCTCAGAAGCAGGCCCGGGTGGAATGGTGCCGTGATATGCTTAACAAATTTGAAGCAGGCTCGTCTCGGCGTGTTTACGACATCGTTACAGGTGATGAGTCCTGGATTTATCAATACGACCCAGAAACCAAGCGCCAGTCGACTGTTTGGGTGTTTCAAAATGAGCCAACGCCTACCAAAGTGAAGCGATCTAGAAGCGGGGGTAAGATTTTGATCGCTAGCTTTTTTAATTTGACTGGCCACTTGGTATCAATTCCCTTACGGGATCAAAGAAGCATTAATGCCGAATGGTATACTACCAAATGTTTGCCAGAAGTTTTCTCTGTTATAAGCCACAAGCGACCAAACACAGGGCTCCGCGGGCTACTGCTCCACCACGACAATGCACCTGCGCACACCGCACTCAAAACGAGGGACTTCCTGGACAGCACGCC
This sequence comes from Orthosia gothica, assembly GCA_949775005.1. Taxonomy (NCBI): domain Eukaryota; kingdom Metazoa; phylum Arthropoda; class Insecta; order Lepidoptera; family Noctuidae; genus Orthosia; species Orthosia gothica. The sequence continues at coordinate 1,358,959 of OX459054.1, forward strand.
AGTCAAACTCCTGGGTCACCCTCCTTACAGCCCTGATCTAGCACCGTGTGACTTCTTTTTATTCCCAAAAATAAAAAATCAGCTCAAAGGGATACAATTTTCGTCGCCGGAAGATGCGCTGGCTGCGTTCGAGCAGGCTGTAAACGAGGTGTCTGCGGCGGACTGGAAAAAGTGTTTTGAAAACTGGTTTAGGCGCATGAATCTTTGTATAGAGGCTGGTGGAAAGTACTTTGAAAAGATTTAATAAAAATATATGTACGTATAGAACAATTTTTTTTAGTTTCGCAAAACTTTCTGAGTGTCCCACGTAGCTACCTTCTTGAATATTCATCTTTAGGTAAAAGGAAAGGATCGCGTCTCCGAATGTTATCTGGATCCACACGAGCGAATACATAATGTACTAGTGGACGAAATTAAGACGTCCTACGTCACATCTTGTTATATCAACAAAATCATTATCTGTAGTAGACGTATTTATTATAGTAATCACAGCGGATCTTTGTGTCTCCGAAGTTGGCTCTGCCAACCATTGCGCAAGAATAGTTTACAAGACACAAAAATAGCTACTGCTCCGGGTCTTGCAGCCAATTCAGAGACACAAAGATCTGTTGTGAGTATTATAGCAGGCTGCTGACTTTTTTCACTCATGCATTCCAAGATTTTAGTACAATACGTATAACATAACAAAAAAACCGCCTGTCCTCGAAGGCATGTGCATTGACTGCTGCGCTACGTGTCGCGGGTTCGATTCCCGCACGGAACAAATATTTGTATGACCTACAGATAGTTGTTCCGGCTCTGGGTGTTGTGAATGTGAGTTTATATGTTTGTAAACGCACCCACGATACAGGAAGAAATTCATAGTGTGGGACAAAGTGTAAAAAAAAACCAAAATTTTACGCCCGTAGAAGTATATAATATAATTGATTAAACTGCGATATTTCTTGGCAGGGTGCACTTGGTTCGGGGGATGACGCTGGGCGGTGAAGACGAACGGCGTGGCGCTGGGTGAGCAGGCGCCGGGGATGTGGGTGCTGCTGCTGCTGGCGCTGGCGGCGGCCGCGTCCGCCGACTGCCCGCGCCACTGTGAGTGCAAGTGGCGCAGCGGCAAGGAGTCCGCGCTGTGCGCCCGCGCCGGCCTCAGCTCCGTGCCGCCGCGCCTCGACCCCACCACGCAGCTGCTCGACCTCGCTGAGAACCGCCTGCCCACCGTGCGCGACGACGCCTTCGCGGCCGCCGGCCTCCTCAACCTGCAGCGTCTGTACCTCCCCGCCTGCAACGTCCGCACCATCCGACAATACGCTTTCCGAGCGCTTGTAAACCTAGTGGAATTGGATCTCTCACGCAACCGACTGGAAACAATACCTTCACATTCGTTTGATTCAATCCCCGAGCTTAGAGAATTGCGACTCGGTGGTAATCCCATTACGAAAGTTGGAGACGAATCCTTTATAGCACTACCCCATCTAGTGCGACTTACACTCAGTGCTTGCAAAATAGCCGAAATAGAGCCCCGCGGATTTGCAGGGCTCGAGTCGTCTCTGGAATATTTAGAGCTTAGTAAAAATAGACTGCAGGTACTTCACGTGGCGGTGTTAGCGCCGCTACGATCTCTGAAAGGCTTAGAGCTAGCGAGTAATCCCTGGGAATGTACTTGCGCATTGAGACCCATGAGAGATTGGATGATAAGAAAAAATGTTCCAGCAACAGTGGTGCCAGACTGCGCGCTGCCTCCGCGGTTAATGTCCCAATCGTGGGATAGGTTAGATCTAGAAGACTTTGCCTGTCACCCAGAAGTGAGTGCAGCCAGTCAATTCAAGGGGTTGGAGGGTGACGAAGTGACACTAGTGTGTCGTGTGAGCGGAGTGCCTGCGCCGAGGGTGCGGTGGGTGCGAGCTGGTCGCCTACTCGCCAACAATACTTCAAATAATGTCAATTCCGGTAGAGCTTTTATGTTACGTAGTGAAGGACAAACTAGTAATTTAACCATTAAATCGGCAGACTTGCAAGACGCAGGGTCTTACACGTGTAACGCCGAAAATCGTGCTGGTAAAGCAGAGGTGATCTTAAGTTTAGCAATAGAGAAGAAACCAGAAAACAAGAGTTTTGGTGGGCGTGCACTGATGGCGGGGATGGCTGTGTCTGCAGTGGTAGTGTTAAGTTCGTGTTTAATAGGACTGTGTGTATACGAGACTCGTAAGAAAAGACAATTAGATAGATGGAACGAACAGATAGTGACGACGAATCATCGTGACGATAGTTATGATAAATTAGAAGCGAATTTTAAGACTAATGCTGAAGTACCGAGAGTGATAGCTTCTGATAGTGCTCGTAAGAGGGGTGACTATAGGAATGTGCCGTCACATGATCCAGAGGACGAGTTCGAGGGGTATTTACGGGGTGAGGTGCGGGAGGAGAGGGATTGCTCTGAGACGCCGCCCATGGAGGCAGGGTGGCGCAGGGCCGACTTCGAGCCGCCAAGCTCGAGGGGCAACATCCCCGAGCGAGACCTACACATACCACGGTTCAGCGACTACAATTTACGGTAATTCTATACTTCTCAAGCAACTTCTCTTGGTAATTAATTAGTAATTCGATTTCGCCCGTAATTACTATGTGATCTCAGCGAGCTCAAGTACCTAAGTCTATAATTTTCTAGGAAAGCGAAATTAATTTGATTATGTTGGTAAATGGAATAGGAAATCAATTACAGGAGGAAGCTATAGATTAAATACCCCAGTCACGATAAGCTGAACAATTTGAAATATAAAGAATACATTCACATGAATTTTTAAAAATAAGCTATATTATGAGTGAGTCCTGCAAAGCTATTTTTATTATGTCTGTTTACTTACAAAGATTGAAAAATTGTTCAGTCTTTATACTGAAGGCTAGCTGAAATAGAATATGTACGTTTCTATTTATATCGTAAGGGTCCAGGAAACAATATCAGATATGAAACAATATTGTTGGGAGCAAGACGAAGTTTTTACTGCTGTGCTTTAGCAATTTCTATCAATATAACACATTTAGAATTCTGTTAATTCTCGTTGTCTGAAGGATTATATTGCATTCGATAGTTGTATCGAATTGAAATACAATTTATAGTCGGTTGGGACAAGATTATACTTGTAGAATAGAATATAATTGTAAATCAAAATAGTTACACATCTCTTTTACAAAACAAAAATAATGTAAACAGTACACAAGTCTACTCAAAGTAACATAAATATTTCTGATGATCCCATTTGGTTATTAAACGTTTATATGTTGGGTTTTTATGTCTGCAAAGGCTTATGTTAAGCCAAGTGGCTAAATCGCAACTGATTGCGAACCTACTACAAATTAACGTGGGTCGTGGGGCGAGCTTGGGATGAAAATCTCTCCAAACCTAGAGAGCACGAGAGAAAATTAGTTCAGTAATTATTGTCTAATCCCCTTGGTTTAGTAGCTTAATGTCTCAGACGGAGAGGTCTTGGCTTCAATCGTTGGAAGGAATAAAGTGTATTTTGTAAATTGTGAGCATTTCAACTGTTTGTGTTCTGTCTCCGGCGAGACGGCGCAGTGATTGTGCCAATCATCTTTCCATGCGTGGATAGTTTCGATTAGTGGGGCAGCCGACTGATTGCTGATTGCTTCGAGCCCTCTGGCCGCTTGCAAGATATTGATTCAGGCATCATGAGAGACATACATTCACACAACCACCATTGCCCACCGTCATGTTCTATTCCATTTCCATATTTTAATTAAATCCGATCGTTGTTTCAGATCTGATGCCACGTCAGAGTCAGTGCAGAGCTCCAATTCCACGGGAATGATGAGTGCCCACGTAGAGATATTATCTGAAAACACTCGGTTTAACAACAATGGCCGCACATGTCCACGTACGCGGCCTCGCGAGCGACTCGACAACGACTTGTCTGGCAGTGACAGCGAGAAGAATTACCCCGACCTCATTGAAATGAGTGCCCTAGGAACCTCCTCGTACTTACGAAGCGAAATGAAACATGATCCATACTACTTTTACACGATACCACGGAAAAAGGACGGCGATAGTCGTAGTCCCCTTCTTAATAGCAGAAGAAACAGTTCCGGTGCAGACTCTGCCAGTTTTTTAGACAGAACGTACGAAAAAAGCCGGCAGAGATCAGGCCGCAGATCGAATAGTTTTTTAGATCTTTCTACAGGAGGGAATAGGATACGCCGAAATCCGAGTCTCCCCGCTTCGCCTTCACGGGAGCAGCCTACAGTGCCCTCTGCCACACCACTTCTAGACCTTTCCGGTTTGCGAGATTATTCGCGTACCGGCCAACCTATAGAAGACTTTGATTTCCGCGCATCTCAACTGGAAAAATTCCTCGAGGAATATAGAAGTTTGAGAGAACAACTTTCAAGGATGAAAGAGACCCGGGAGAATCTGCAACGAAATCGTGCTTCAGACAACGATGAGTTGCGATCTATACTGAAGCCGAAGCCGAGTATAGCGGTCACAGAGACATCTTCCTCGGTGGCTTTAGCAGATGCTGCATCTCCGCTGGCTCTAAGCCCCTCGGAGTACAAGCCTTCACAGCCGAGACCGGAGTGGTTGACGTCATTACTATATCGTAATTAAGTAGATGTTTTGTAAATATCTGTAGGAACCGTCTGATTTAATAGACGAATATGTGATTGGACATTTATAATACTCTACTAGAGATGGGATAACTTGTGATTAAAGTAACCCAATACTGAATTGTTAGACAGTTAAGAACTTGTAAATAATTGCGTTCATATTTGAACTGATGTTGATAAGTAATTAAAAATAATTGTTTTTAAGAAAGTGAAAACATGAAAGCATAATTTAAAGTTGAAATAAATCATTTTCAATTGTCTTAATTGTTTTATTTATCCAATATTAGTCAAACCACTTGTCCATCGTCAACTAGGGGAAGTAAGAACTAATAGAGCTAAAACACTTTTGTATAAGGCTCATACGAAAAATTCCAGCACACAAAAACTCATACTGAAACTCAAACAATATCCACCAACGCAGAGTCGCGGACAGACCCACACCTACACACATTATAAAATTGACTTTCCCAACTCGCGTGGGTGCCAAGCGGATAAAACATTTAAAGTTTCTTCCACTTCAACATCAACATGAAAACGTTTTAAAAGAAAATTTACAACTCCTTCAAAGTGTTTATGTAGATTTTGATTATTTAAGAAAAGGTTCTAGTGTGTTGTTGGATTTTATCAACTCTAATAAAAAGTAACAGGGAACTATTACTTGGCATTCACGCAGCTGAAATCGTGGAAACGACTTTGGAAAGCTACCGAAGTTGACATAGAAGTTGTCGCCACAGGACTCATTAGTTTGCGTTTGGTCAGAACATGTCAGTGACATGCGCCGAATAGTTGTCGCAAGGCCGTATTTAAACAGATCTCGGAAGAGTAGGATGGAAAACTTTTTGAGCAAGCAAAATTTGATAGTGATTAGGGCATGTAATATCGGATACCGGATTTTTAATTCCGATATTGATTTCCGGTTTTTTTTTGTGTCTCTCTCTAATCACCAATGACTGGGTAATCGGGCACTTATTTACCTCAACTGAACATTTGTTCCCAAGAAAGAATATAAGTCATGTCTATCTGAAAAAAGATAATGGCAAAAAGTCCAGAAAATAAATGTTTGTCGAAAAATTTGAAAGTAGTCCCGATAAGTGTAGTGAGTAATAATGATTTATAAATCCAGTATAAGTATCAAATCAATGTGGCGACTCCGCCTGGGGGAGGCCTATGTTCAGAAGTGGAAGTCTTTTGGCTGAAATGATGACGATGATGAGAGACAATGTAGTCAAGTAGTGGAAGTGCGTCTCAAATCCAGTGTAATCCTGTAACCAAAGCATAATCAATGAAAATATAATTATTACAACGGGTTGTATGCAACTGTGTATTTAATTGTATTCTTAAATATAAAATTTTTAGCAATCTCGGGACTGTAAATACGGAATAAGTCACATATAATTTTTTCATGAAGTGAAGTTTAAGTAAATAAGCGCCCAATTAGTAAACAGATCATCCGAACACTGCTTATCACCGTAGTCAATGGGTTTAACCACGCTTTCTAGCTTAACACTTCAGAAGGAGCTAAAATAAGTTTTTTTCTTATGCCGAGATTCCGATATTGGATCACTCAGTATCGGAATTGAAATATCAGTAATTTCATTCCGAGCTTCCGATATTATGACATTCCGATATTCATGCCCTAAGTTGCCCTATGCTGTATTTAAATAACTTTAAAGGTCTGTCAATCTGGACTAACCTTTGTTCTCAATAAAATAATTTAAAAACATATAACCATCGTTACCGTAACATTCCAGTCTAATCGGATACGGCTGAATAGAAATATCTTATACTAGCGGACGCCTCGTAGTTACACCCACGTAGTGCCCGTTCCCGTGGGAATACAGGGATAAAAAGTAGCCTATGCCACCCGGGGATAGTGTAACTTCCCAACGGTGAAAGAATTTTTGAAATCGGTCCAATAGTTTTTAAGTTTATTCGTAACATAAAAAAAATACAAATCTTTCCTCTTTATAATATATATCTATGAATTTGTTTATCTCGGGACCTTACGAATCCCGGTCCTTTGAAAGGCGTGCGAGAAGTCGAAGACAACTCGTAGAGGCCCCGTTAGACATGTATCAGGAAATGTGACACCAACCGACGATTATCCCTGTATGCACTACGCAAGTGTACCCAAGGACAATCTCCGGTTGGTGCAGGACTATTGCAAATTATGGAGAAAAATGTGTTGGGCTATGGATTTTGTAGGTTTAGTGGATCGATTGCCCAAAACTATAGGAGGACTACCGGCCCCTGCCCGACCACTGTTGAACTAAATGGCTATAAAATGGCATGAGGTAGCTTGCTCACGCCCATAAAGGGTCGCTCGCACTTTAGTGACGTAGCGCCAAGGGGGCAACATATCCGGAGGTGCTTGAGGAGTGGAGAGGTATACCACGGCTATCAGAACAATCCCGGAAGTACGGTCAAGATCCCTACAAGCACCTTACTGGGTTAACTTCCTTCCTCCGAGCATTTTTGCTCTTGCGAATCTCCACTCAAACCAGCCAATTAAGGCAAGATAGAGGTGAAAGCTCTGGTCCCTGTCAGTTTTCACTCTAACTGGCCAAAAAAGGCTAGTCAGAGATAAGGAACAAGACTTCTCCCTGGAGGTCAGGTCAGTGGGGTCGCCACTGCCCACCAGCTCACTACAAAGCTGCCCTGCGGATTGTATCTCTCTTAGTCTGGGCCTCTCACCCTAGGCATATTGCGGAAAAGCAGAATCTACCGGCATAAACCTGGGGATCATTGAAGCGCGCAAGCCCCACCACGACGTCAACGTAGAGATACTGCGGTGAGGATATATATATTATTATTTCATTTATTAAATTTTGTACACATTTTTAAATATTTCTTTATAAAAACAAATCATAAAAAAAAGAAATAATGTTGTCCGCCGGTGTCGGGAGCAGGGTGCTCCCGACACCGGTGGACAACATTATTTGTTGGCGGTTAGGGCTCCAAGCTACCGGTGGTTAGGGCTCCAGAGACAGGAACTACCTCACAATGCGAGCCGTATCATAGGATTACTGCCTTCTGTATTAGTATATTATTAATTAGTATAGATGAAGCCATTCCACTGTTCTACACAACACAGTTTCTGAGTAACCCGATACCCCTTACAAAATCTGTTTGTCAGTCTTCCGGTGGTTTTCAATACATATCGTATCGTCATAACCCGTATTGAATTGTTCCCAAGAATCAATTAACTAGACCACAGTCAAACCAACCTGTAGCTATGGTTCTGACTTCTGGAACATCCAATCAAATCAGTGGTCGATGCTATAATACTGAACATGTGTATGTGCAATAAGCGTTGTTTCCTGCATGTCTTGTTCCCGTATGCATACAGTGGCCAGTCATCAACTAATGTACAAACATACGACAAAGGTTCTGCGAACTGCGTAGTGATGACCGTATTGCCGGGGGTAATGACATGATGATCTCGTCAGTGTTCTTCCTTATCAAATACAGGTAACAAAATATCATGCAAGACAATCTTAACCTTGGAGTAGGACATAGGATAATTTTTATTCCTGGACTAGGTTTCTTTGGGATAATTTTGTGACTTTCACACCGGCGGAGCCTCTAGCAAAGTTCTTTATAGGGTAACTTTTAATTAATTGGCAATCTTGTCATGCTATATTGAAAGTTGTTCGTGTGCATGAGTACTCTAATGCCCGCCTACCTCTAAAAAAGGGTAATGAGCGGAAACGGAGGTAACAAACTGAGCGGACCGGAGTAAAATAATTGTGCGCTTCCACTAAGAAAGAGTTTCAGCATTTTTGCCTTCCACTGCCAGCGGACTTTGCGGCACGTGAGAGTCCGTAGAAAACACAGCAACGCCATGACACAGTGGACATATTCAATACGCTTCGCTTACTCGCTCGTGTTGGAAGTGCTCGTATGAAAATTTGTGTTGCGAGCGGAGTCCGCATGGAATCCGCACGACTCTGCGAACATTTTCGTGACTCTTTGAAATCGTTTAGTCCTCTCCGCTCACTCTTATACAGTGGAAGCATTTCTATGCAGTTCGCCATTGCTAGTCAAACGGACTCCGTACGGATCCCGATAAAATCACTCCTTCGTAGAAATATTCAGGCAATTATGTAGTCTATAAAAAAAAAAACTTAATTAAAAAAATCAAAAAACTTGACTGCTTCATCTGGTGTATCCTCCGCCTGCACAGCATGATTTTTTCTTTGTTTACGACTTTTTAGTTCGCTTTTGAAGCAGTCGGGTTTTTTGAATTTTTGAATTATGTTTTTTTTTTATAACTTTTTAGTTCGTTTTTTTTCGAATTAGATACATTTAAACATATAAGTGTTATATATTTTTGAAATCACATCTAAAAACCCTTTATTTTGGTTCCCCACACGATGGGTTTGAAAGAAAAGAAAAAATTTGGGCTCCCACAATATGGCACTCAAAATCCGCCATTTTTCTATTATCAAATTTTAATGTAGCCTATGACCCTCGCAGGGTTAAGACGCATCGATTGACGTATGAATCATCAAAATCGGCCAACGCGTTTGGTCTCTGGAACGCCATATAGGAACAAACATACATACATACACACTTACATGCATACACATTACATACTTACATAGACTGTTAAACACATTACCCTCCTTCGGCAGTCGGGTAAAAAGCCACAAGTTAAGTTATGCTGGTCTAATGAAGGTCCATAGAATACTCAATACCATCCAATCTTGGAAAGACTGAATTAAACTCCAAGAACTCCGGACACACCTTGGGAGAGATGTGGAACAGGGTGTAAAGGCCCACAAACCTTCATAGAAAAGGGAGGATCCTCCAACCAGACGGGTGTTGTGTCTGGTCCGGGCAACTGCCCAACGGTTGTTGTCGGACTGATGTATGTGTTCAAATCGCGCCGAAAACTTTTCTTTAGCGATGCAGGATTTGTGTGACGTCATTTCATTAGTTCGTAAGTGGCGGCGTCGGTGCCGCTACAAACCCAAGGAAAAGGGTAAACTAATACGCTAAGATTATTCAATAGTAACCCAATCGTCATTAACATTGAAATCTAGCAATGTGAATATTCTATTACACCATAAACTCAGTTCTCTAACAGGAGTAACGATCTGCTTTGATATCCGAATGAATGCTACTCAACATTCCCTTTTGTTTGAAAATGCAAACGTCTTGTTGCAATCTATATTCAATGGCCTTTGAAAGCACTTCAATTAGGAACGGCACTCCTTTGGACAAGGAATATTTCCGCCTCAATTCTATTCATAAACCTAGAGGCGTTCATTATTCATAGCTAAACGTGAACTTTAATAAGTTAGATGCCTGTTGACTATTATATTCGGATTTTATTCAATTCAAGAAGTAGATTTTTGGAAAGGTAGAAGTGATTCGAAGTAGAAAGAAAATACTTAATTTTTTGAACAGAAGACATTATTATTTAGGTACACACAAAACAATAAAGAAAAAGATAGACGAGGACAAAGACCGCTTATTTTAACAAAAAAAACTTTCAGTATAGGGGAGAGCGGGGTTAAACGTGATGATTTTCATAAAATACAAACTTGAGTCTGTATTCCTCGATAGCTACAACCTAGGGGTCTTTAAGTCAAGAGTGAATATACTTTTAGACCTTCTAGGCAAGCGTACAACGTCGTCCACCACATCATCGCTTACCATCAGGTGAGATAGTGGTCAAGCGCAAGCGCAAGTGGTCATTTCAATAGCTCGCTGAGCAACTTTGAACTGATGGATCAGCCGTATTGTGAGTATCCACGTCTCGGCCCCGTAGGTCATAACATGTAGGACGCACTAGTTGAAGACTTTGGTCTTCAGGCTTTGTGGAATACGCGACGAGAAGACTCGACAAAATTTTCCAAACGCCGCCCAGTCCAGCTGTATTCTTCTGCTAGCCTCCTTCTCAAAGTTGTTCTTCTTCTTTTTCTTTTTTGGGACAATCCCACCGCACTATTCCCAAACCACTGCTTTTGTTTAATAAATAAATAAAAAATGAGCTATAAAAATAGTTTATTATATTGTATGGGCTTACGTGCATATTTAAAAAAAGATTATTGGAGTTTTTGAATAGTGATATTGTTTTGTGCATCGTTAAGCAGTTTTCTTACCAAAGCAATTTTTATGAGATCTATCGGAACGGAACAACTAACCCTGCTAAGGGGCTGGTTGTTCCGTCCTTTCAAATACAAACTTGTCCTTTAAAAATTAAATCTAGGTTCACACATGCTAAAATAGTGTTTTGTAGTTTGTCAAAATTTATGATTATTTTTGTTGTACTATCAACAGTTAACACAAAAATCCAAGGCAAAAATATATTATTCAGTGGGCTTAGTTGTTCCGTCGATTTTGTTTTTTTTCCATAACTACTATTTTACCATAATGGTAGCAACTAAAACGGCCTCTGTCACGGAAAACATCACACGCTCCGTTTTTTACTTTCGTTCGTATTCTCATTGGAACAACTTGCCGCCGGCACTTTTAGCCCCGCTCTCCCCTACTTACGAATAAAATAAAAGAGGTCTCAAAAATAGGCCTCTAAAATAAAAATTATGTTGCGGCAAGTTCATTTTTTTTGTATTTATTAAACACATTGTAGTTCCTGACCATTGTGAATTCACAACTACCTTCTGAATCAAACAAAAAAATTAAGGGTAGAGATAAATTAAAAATCAATTTGCGGGGATCGTCGCGTCGCCCTCGGAAGCTAGCTGTCGAAATCGCTATAAATTTATAGGTACGGTAAGTGATCAAGCTTGTGCAGAAACTATATAAAACTAGCTTAAAATTTTATGAAGCTCATGAACAATAAAACACTGTTGCTGTTTGTCATTCCGCTTCAATCATTTATTTATTATATACTTTATTGTACACCACTTAAATAATTACAGGACAAAACATTTATAAAGATAAGTGTACAATGGGCGGTCTTATCGCACATGGTATTGTAGGGGTATTGTATAACACTTGCAGATATATGTTTGGAGAAAATTGGAAAACAGCGTGCTCCTGTTGACTTGAAACGAGCTCTTGTAGATACATACATACATAAACTGACGCCTTTTTCCATGGGTGTAGACAAAAACTACAGAACGTCTGTCAAGATCCTTACATACTTCTTTTGCTACACTCACGTTCATACATCTAGTCAGTAACGTACGCTGGTTGTGAGTACTGCGCACCTGGCCTTTCTAAAGAACATCACCAATAAGGTCTATGTATATGTCTTTCTAGGACGTCCCCTCCCGGCGTTTCTATTCTCGTCTGCCTTGTAAATACCTTTCGTTACTCGAAAAAATCCTCTCAACATGGCCAAACCATCTTACCATACTCTTTTCAATTTTAGAAACTACATCTTCTTTTAAACCACAACGTTGTTTTACTGTAACATTCCTCAATCTATCATTTAAAGTTACATCACATACTTCGCAATGAATGCATTTCCACTGCATTAATCCTACTTTCATGTTTTTTTTTCCCATATCTTTTCATTTCTCAAACTGTAGCATTACGAGTATATTATCTGTGACTCAAACTAATTAATATCGAACTATTTATTACTTTCATATATAAATTAGTTCAGACTTGAAATTAATGTCAGGGGAAAAAATTGTATCAAGAGAAAATTCTCCAGTAGCTCATTCTATAATTCCATCACCGTGCCATATACATTAAAAACACTGTGGATATGACTAACATTTAAATAAACTCTCCGTAGATAGATATTTCTGTAAATACCTAGATACAATACATGAAGACAAGTGAGGCTTCCAAATAAATAGACATTGTTCAAGGAAACCCTGTTTAAATGTTTTTTTTTAGGGTTCCGTACCCAAAGGGTAAAAACGGGACCCTATTACTGAGACTCCGCGGTCCGTCTGTCTGTCTGTCGGTCTGTCTGTCTGTCTGTCTGTCTGTCTGTCACCAGGCTGTATCTCATGAACCGTGATAGCTAGACAGTTGAAATTTTCACAGATGATGTATTTCTGGTGCCGCTATAACAACAAATACTAAAAACAGAATATAATAAATATTTGAGTGTGTTTTTTTGCCATTTTATGCGATAATGGTACGGAAGCATTCGTGCGCGAGTCCGACTCGCACTTGGCCGGTTTTTTTTAGTTATATAAGGCAGCATTTGATTTCAAGCTATTCAGAAGATGCCTTGTTCATAAGTGAATAAGGATAATATTATAGTAAAATTGACACTGATTCAATATTAAGGCTGCAGGTAGACCAGATACTAGCCTATCTTTAGGACTGGCTACAGACGTAAATCTAAACTGTTTTCCCTTGCAAGACTAAAATGTTCTGTATACAACAGAAAAAATCTCTGGAGCACAACAATTTCTAATAGTGAAATTTGCTAATGGGAAAACATTTTCTCATCATCTCATCAATTCTAAATCAACCTGCTGCTGTCCACTGAAGATATTTATTAGTCTAGTTCTATTTCCTAATATGTCTAGTTCTATTTCATGGTTTACCCGTGTGCCCAGTTTCATCCAAATCTAATATTAGTGTGGATATTCAGAAGGAACTTATGGCTTTGGAAGATGATAAGTTTGTTCAACTATTGACCAAGATTAGGCTTCTCAGTATAAACGCTTACTCTTCTAACAAACTCTACGTCCACTTCGCCCGTCTCAAGTGCAATTCTCAAGAAAGGTTCTCAGCCGTTCCGCACACGTTCTAGAATAAAATATCGGTCTAGGATAAAATACTGGATGAAGTTATTCTTTTTTATTGTTTTGGGTTCAGAATTATCCTAACCTCGTTCAGTAGGTTTAAATCTGCTCTCTGTATTTTAGATTGCTACCCGAGCGAACCTTAAAAAGAGGCTTACGACCGAACTATTTCTTGGGTATTCAATATTTTTAGGCAACGCTGGGTCGTCTTAATCGACGTGGGTTTGCGAATCCCCGAAGATGGAAATGAAATGTTTTGGTAAGTACGGTTTTTGACCTCAAAACTATTTTGGTAAGTGGCCGATAAGGTTTATTTTCACGATAGTTAAAGGATTATCTCGGATCCTTGTAATAATTAACGCTAATAGAAGGATACTCGAAAGACTATTATCCACTACTATTCTTTGTACTTCGTGGAAGCTTTTATTAATTTAGTTTTAGTTTTACAAGTAAAGTGATAGATACACACAGTTTAATGGAAATATATTAAACTATTAATGGATTTTATTAATTGAAAACTAAACATTTTATACTTGTGTGTATCCACTAAGCCTCTGACAACAAATGTTATAATAAGATCATGTAAAATATGCCCTGAAAATCAATTTGAACTAAAAATATGAATGTTATTTTTTGGCATTGTTGATTTAATAATATTCCACTTCGCGTTTCTGATACGTATCTGGAGTACGATTTGGGCCAACACTTTTTAAATGCAGTTGAATGCAAAGTCTGCTTCGTTACAATATCATCAAATACTAGCTTTTACCGCGATCCCTTTTTTTCGCATAATGTTCTTTTTCCTAATATACTTTGGCATAACTGTTTTGGCATAATTTGTTTTGCCATAATAATTCTTTGCCATATTTTTTTTGGCATACAGTAAAAATCCGAAGTTACGGCAGCAAGCCGAAGCTGCGGTGGTGAGCGTTAAACACATCTGCGACGAGTAGCTCGCGTGGGATCACCGGAGCCCCGCAGCTCCGGAACCGTGGCAGAAACCATGCCTGCTGCATTTTGCATGCTGCATTCTTGCTTTCATGCTGCTGCATGCATGATGTATGCTTGTTTACATGTTTGCATGCTGCATGCTTCTTTGCGTGCTGCATGCTTGTTTACATCTTTGCATGCTGCATGCTTATTGTATAAAAATGTGTATTAGTGTCTAACATTTTAGGAGTTATTATGCGTATTTGTTATGCTTAAAAAATATGTTGTAATATCATTATACGTAAACAAATTTATGCTTTAGAATGTTATGCTTGAACATTATTATGATTAGAGTAATTAAGCTAAAAAAAAATATGCGTAAACTGTTATGCGAAAATAATGTTATGCGTAAATATAATTAGGATTAACAAAATTATGCCATGTTATATTATGTCTTAAGTTTTTATGCAAATGGATAGGGAACCCCTTTTACCTGCACCTCTGCTAGAAAAATATATTTATATCTTGATTCCATTTAATTAAAGAAGATGATGTAAAGATTTTGAGATAAGTATATTCTCAATATTTATAACTAAAATCGATCTCATCAAGAAACAAAAAGATAGACAGACAGATTGATTGTACTAAAAATATTAGACATAATTTATTTTTCCTTGCTTTCAAGACAGCTTTCATGAAACTACAATATTAAACAGTCAATAAAATTTCTCCTGAAAATATTTTCAACGTACAACTTTTTGTCTTTCACAGTTTTACTACAGTATTATAGACTCAGGTGCTTTTAGCGGAGCTCAATAATTTTGTAGAACTAACGAACCAAAAATATTCAGGATAATACTGGCTTAGTGCCAGGCGGCCGGCGAGTTTCACACGCTTACGACGACACTTTGTAGCGATTGATGAACTTGTAATTTGATCAATTAGACTGTATTGACGGCCATGTGCTTAGTAACAAGCGGTATTTACTGACACTTTACGCAATAGTGATGTATATGAAACGTTACACCTGTAAAAAAATAATGCACTTTATTATGACTGACCGCTTTTGATGATTCTGAAATCATTACTTTTCCAAATATATCTGAACGTTATTTATACTTTGACCTTAATGGATTTTTTTTATCAGCGGCAATTTTCTTTTTTCATAGTCTTGCGCTTAACCACTATCTCACCTGATGGTAAGCGGTGATGTGGTCGACAATGAAGCACGCTTGCCTAGAAGTAACCTATTCACACTTGACTTTAAGACTCCCAGGTTATAGCTATCAGGAAATACAGACTCCGCCAGGGAATTCCACACCTTTGCATTGTGAAATAAGAATAAAAATCTCCTATTACCAATTTTTTTTTAGTCGTTAAAAGTCCAATTAATTGGCAAATTTATTGTTGTTCAGCCTGTTATTTACAGGGCCGGTCAGTTAGTGCACAAAAAACAGGCAAACATAAAAATAGAATCGGCTCAGTGCACGAACATGATGCTAAAACTGTGGGATCTAAATTACGGAACCAATAGACAGTGCGAGAGTTCGCAATTACAGCTGTCCGAACGAATTGTGTGTTCGCCAATAAAAGCGATACTTTTATTGTTGCTGTAAATTGCCTTTTCGTTGTCGGGACGATGTCGTCGCGTACCCGTTGCGTATTCTAGCAATAAGTTCATGTTGATTTAATGTTATTGTCCAGTGAATCCGGCTGACGGAGACCCGGCTCCGACAACTCTAATACCATGCACTTCTATTAATTATTCAGGTTACGACCTAGGTGAATGAATCTGCCGCCAGTCCCCTTTGTTCCTTCAACCAAACTAGGAGTCTATGAATTTGGACGGAACTACTTACCTACCGACATATCTGTAGAGACAGAGAAATTCCAGTTAGATAAATGTGGTTTCACTCTGATTTATTGCATTTCATGTACTTTTAAGACCTTAACTCATTTGTTATTCCGGATTTCGTAACAATCCATGGAATTTTGCAGTGGTTTTAAATTCTCATGTTCACACGTAAAACATGAAGGGATTATTTGGAATATGTGGCTGGAATCAGCAAAAGGTATTCACAATTTAATTGTATACCTGACGTGTTATAGCTGAAATATTATAGGATAATAATTGTTAATGGCTTCCTTAAATTACTGTCTGAGAAGCCTTTCCAAGCTCTCAGTCACATTGTGGATTATATTCGGTGTAAGTTAATAATAAAAGTGAGTAGATTCTTTATTAATTTTATTTACATTGATATAAAATTTTGAACGAAAAATTGTCTAAAATATGTCGTAGAAAAATGCCTACGCCTTGATGAAAGCGACTGGTAATGTGCCCAAAATATTTACGAGTTTTAAATCAATTCGATAGGACATTATTATCATTATTTTTTGTTCTCTTTGGAGTTCGGATTGTATGATTGTTTCGAAAATCACTATAAAAAGCTCAGTAATGATCCATATTTCGAATAATCATTGTATTTGTATATTGGTTCAGTAGCCCGTAATAATAATCTTTTACACGATTAAAGGTCTTTTAATAACAGCAGTCTACAATACTTTTATTATAAATTGTATTATAATACACTTTTATGTACTTGTACTGTAACAATACGGAAAATAAATACCCTCACTTGCTAGATTGATTGTGTTATTGCGATCGCAGTATGTTATTAGCAACCAGAAGATGGCTACTACCCATCTTCTTAATAGCTGTAATCCCTTATTTGCCTTTTGCACCCTTTTGAGAGTAGAGCGTTTCAATCTTGGCCGCTATCTCACACCCCATGGGATAAATGTCTCGTTAATCAATACTGTAATTACGAGTACTCAGGTCGCATAGAATACCTAATCTTACTGCTGCGACAGAAGCCACTCTGCTAAAAGGAGTGAGACATAATCCACCAAGCGGACACAATGCATGTTGGTGTATGTCACACGTTTTTAAACTCTAAGTCCTAGGACATGGCGGTGTTCTCACCAGCATTGAGAGGTGATAACAAAAAATATACAAAATAAAGTCCCCGTCTAGATTCGAATCTACCACCCGTAAGTCGTGGCCGTTTCAATTGGGTCCCCACTACGTCGCATGAAATCGAGAAATTCTAATCCCGACCACGTAATTATATTTCTAAGTTTAGAATGGGTCTGGCACAGCACGTTTCAACATCGGGACTCGTCCCAAATCCGGGTCGTAACCAAACCTTGTTAAAAAGTCCACGACACATTTCAGATTGGCCAGGTGTCACGGGTCAAAAGCGGCCGCTCCGTATTTCAGGTACGAGTATATACACCGGGAGAATCGAGGGTTAGTGGGTATATAAACCGATTCTAATGATCGACTAATGATTTATTTTGCGAAAGGTAATATTTGCTGCTTTATCCTTATATTTCCAATCTAAGGATTTGATTTATACCTACATAAATACATAATATAAGCTTGTAGCTGTGTACATAAAATGAGAATTATTGTAGTTATCTATAATATTATTTAGCTACTCGAATATATATTATCTAGTTAGTCAATAATTTTGTCTCGATTCAGAGCACAGTGGAGAATGCTTTGTGTTACTAATTAGAGATTAGTTAGGTATTACTGCTTATGGTCGGATTCAGAACCGCAAATATAAGTTGTACACAATATACGATGAAATTAGCTTCATTTATAACTGTGCACCTCAGCGCGGTCGGCGATTGTTTGCTGCGGAATTGTCTCATTATGGCCGGAACGAACACCCCTACACCTTTGAAAACAAAATGTGTTCAATTCCCAGAGAGTTGTATCATTTTACCATATTTACATGTTAACTGTGTCCGCTATTCCGCTTCATTTTAATTTTAGTGCAAAGTATTTTCGTGTAGGAAGGATATTGCGTATTTGGATGGTCGCATTGTTTTGCTAAAATACGGTTTTGCTACGATGTTGTAATACGAGTCTAATAGGCATAGATAATTGTGTCGGCACTCAGTATTGTGTACATATATTGGCGGTACTCAAATTAGTTGGCAGTGTCGAGTATGTAACGTGTACCTTTTACACAAAGAAACCGCAAGGAGTTTATATAGTGTAGTGTAGACAATGGCAGAGTATGTATACATACGTGTGTATAGAGCAGGCTATATACGCAACCCATCTCGGATCCCATTTCTAAGAATGGCGGTTTTCCTTTTTATCTACTGTCAGAATACTTGCTGTCAATTGATGGAATCTTGTAGTTTCTTGGAATGGTTTCCATTTTGCCTTGTCATTTGTATACGTATTTATTTGTATAACCAAACTACATTAGTATTATTATAAGATATCCGATAGTCAATCAAACCAAACTATGAATAGACAACTCAAATAAAATAACAAGTTGGTATGAGTATTTTACATATTTGAATTCCAACTGCATTAAAAAGCTATTCTATGTTGGAGCCATATGCGATTGACTGGTATGAGAATAGAATGCAAACATCAAAAGAGTTCAAAGAATCCAATATGTTTCTTCAATAGCTCGGGAACATTATTATATTGTGGAGTTCCGTCATTCTATTAGATTATATGCATTTGCAATTTTCCTGGAAACGTTATGTTTGATATGTTTTATAAGTTAGGTGAATGAATTGATGAGGATATTTCAATTAATTATTTTGCTCCAAGATAAACAGACGAACGTCCTTGGTGTGCCCTAGACGCGTTCCGGACAACGGAGTACTTGAAACTATCGTAAATAGAATTGACAGTGGTATCATTTTTTCAAGACAGAAGTGGAACTCCCGGCAAGGGTCGCCGGCGTCGTTTTTTTGGCCGCAACCCGACCACGCCGCACTCCGGCCGGTCGTTTAGCAAAATGACGGACGGACCTTTTTTATCTCGCCCAACCGCAATTTGTTGCCGGCGATCTCTGCTTGCGATACACGGCCCCGTTACGTACCCGAATACATTTAAAATTCCTATCCTATAAATATTTAGGTACTTCAATGTTGATGCTTTTCCATTTCAAGTTCGACAAAGCCTCGCCGTCCTGCTAACGACGAGCCGACCGCTCCGTGCTTGGCGCTCGCCGGCCACATTTACTTAATAGCATTGCACTAATAGCCTTCAACAGAACAACGTCAAAGGCATGAATATTATTAACACTCTGTTTTACACATTAAAAAACATAAAAAGCAGATTTATCTCCGTTGCTTGATGGAAGCACACTCTGAAATTCAACAAAAGAGATAAAACGTAAAAGTACGAGAACTGTATGTACGTTGCTCTGTGTTGGGGCTGCAAAATTCATCACGTGTTTATGCCAAAGCTTTCTCTACACGAACGTATCAGAATTGATGGATAGAAGATTCAACACTTACATAAAAATTCTGAGAAAATTGAAAGCAGAAGGTGATCCGGTGAGATGAAGCTTTCACTAATAGTTAAACGAGTCAATAAAAAGCAAAACAAACCTATCTTGTAATTACAAGACTTGAGCGGGTAGTTTTGTGAAAAGGGTATTGGACGTCTTCCTTTTTTTAAAAGTAACCGTCGTTTTCAACAATAGAACTCGGCTGTGTTGTCACGAGTTTCTCCTCGGTGAACTTTTTCAATTCATGTCATGTTTCATATTATTTTGTGCAAAAGAAACCCGATCTTTTGACTTAACAAAGAAATTGCTGAACGCGTAAACTTACCCGTCACGGTATCGAGTGAGCGCGCCGCTTCAATAAAATAAAAGTTTACGCACTCTATACCTACTTATTTTTTGCAAGTCATAAGCTTTATAACTTATGAAATTACCCTTATTGTAACTTCGTTGTGTTGTTTCTGCGTTATTTAGTACCGTGCGCGAACAAAAACTGATTTCCTTGCTTTTTGTTAGGGCTTTTATTAGATGTTTGAAAAGCAATAAGGCTGTGTTTACTTTTTATTAATTTCGTGCTATAGAATGCAACAAGAACATTGATATTTATATCTTCTGTTGCTCTGCAACATATGAGTAGATGTTGTTTTGCTATTAGCGATAAGACTACAGGCATGTCTTTTGAAAACTATGTTGGGGTCGACTTCTAGTCAAACCGGATGGTGATGAGTACCAGTATTTTTCATGAAGTGACTGTCTGTGAGCACAGTGGTGGCCCAGTGGTTAAGACCTCGCCTCACGTGCATGAGGTCGTGGGTTCAAAGCCGGGCAAGTACCAATGTGACTTTATCAATTAATATGTACTTTCTAAGTTTATCTTGGACATCGTTAACAACGATGAAGGACAACATCGTGATGAAACATGGACTTATAGTTAGTATATGTTTGTGTATGCTCCATTGGTGTAATTGCTGCAAGGCGTTCCAGTCCATAACCGAATAAATAATAATAATAACGGGCCCGACTTACGTGTCGTAGGTCGTGGGTTCGAAAGAAGAAGGCAGGCAATTTATTTTGTGTAAATTATTTAATCACCACTGCTCTAAAGCGGTGAAGGAAAACATCGTGAGCAAAATATCATAGAACCAAAAATTCGCAGACCCGCGTGGGATTAAGGCCTATTCCCTCTCTCACAGAGATGAGGCCTGTGTCCCAGCCGTGGGAACATTAATAGGCTGCTGATGATGATGATGACTGTCTGTCTGACCGGATGATGCCAGTTTGTGGCAGTTGTTTCCTATTAGCGCACAGCGATAGCGACCTACTTATATTCATTACAAGAAGTGTTAGTTCAATAACAAAACAATCTTCGCCTCATTGAGGTTTGCCCGAAACACATTATACCAACTACATTCCTACAGGCTGGTTAGAAAGGGGGAGATAATAGTCTATTCTGAAATGTCAAGTTTTTGGGTTAATAGCATGCACTTGTATTACTCGTTCTTATATTGTGCGCCCACTACAATATCAAATGTTTTCTGAAAAGTAAGAAAATGCTTAATAGGCCTGAACTTTGTATTGTTCCCATGCCACCCGGCGAGGAATTCGATCCCCTCTTACCCTGAAATTGGCAAATACTTATTTAATTGAGAGGTACTTCGGTGAATACCAAAGTAAAAAAAATCGGCTCTGAGAATTTTTGGGGAAGGAAATGAGGGAACAAACACAATACGGGTAGGTTTATACAAAACAAGACTTGGTCGAGAAAATGTTTTTAAGATAAAAGTTTGGGTGGCTTTATTTCAGTTTGATTGTACGCGGCGCAGGCAGACCGGAACGCGAACGACTTTTACTGAATGTTAGCTAGTGCAGCTTGAGACAGGAGTTTGCATTTTGGAAGCTACATAACCACGTAACTGTTCAAGCTATGTAAGCTGTTATCACGCAATTTCTTCGTGAGCAGGAGGTATTTTATACAATGTTAGCCGCCACGCTGTTTAGTCGATGTTCGCGCGTTGCTAAACAACTTAAAATAACTGCGGATACTTGGCGGTAAGCATTCAAATTGTTGGTTTTCACAGCTTTCATTGTTTTAGATAATTGAGTACTTTTGGCTGTTTTAAGGCGAAGTGATAAGCCTGAAACAGTATTTGTATTGTACAACTCTCCTTTAATCTTTCAGTGAAATAAGTAATTATTTTCCTGCTGATTCTTATTCGTAGAATCAAACATGAAAACCAATTTAGTTATTTAATTTTGCAAAACCTTTGTTTAGGTAGTTTGTTGTACCTAACGTCCGTGAGCAGCTTGTTGTTTAATAAACATTTTTTATTACTTTGACTTTAGAATGACGTGCCGGCGAATTTTTAAGTCGTTTAAACAATATTCTTTATTAATTCGTGCTCATTTTTATGATCAGTCATAAAATTGTTAATTCTAAGCTCCATATCTGTGTCTGGACACTACGTTATTCATTTTTGTCGCCTGTTTTAGGGAAAAATCCAAAACATGAAACCAAGTAAACTCCACCAGATTTATCTTCATTACTAAACACTCTTAAAACGATGTCTTCAATAGGATTTGAATTTCCCCTTTCAAGCCCAATGATATGCCCTGGGATCTTGTTAAATAAAACTGAGCAAGGTATAAAGCGGACGTAGGCAGATACGTTGATACGGTTATATGGGTAAATAATAATATGTATGTAAATAAATTCCATCGAACCGGGTTAAGGAATCAATTTGTAAAGCAGCAGAACAGAGGCAGGTACACTTGAGTGGGCGGTATTCAACCTCCACTGGCGGTCACGTCGAATGTTTGTGATTTTTTCAAAACTTTTTCCATTTGCGGCCGCAAAATGTTTGTGCTTCAGTAAATTGGAACGGATTTAAATGTCTATTAATCAATGTTTTGTTGCCTCAATAATGTTTGGAGCGTTTTATGAGCTTTTTGAATTAATATTAGCCATCTATTACTCGTCATTCTACTTCAGGGTGACTTAATTTCAGGAGGTGGAAGTACCTACTTACTCATGAATGAGAACGATTTTCATTATGGGACGTCAGGGTTACAGTATATTCTAAATATAATATAAACTAATAGCGAAAAGAGATGGGCGGACGACATTGTAGCCATCGCGGGCAGAACAGAACAGAACTTGTTCAGCAAGCATGTTTCATCGTCGACCACATCATTGCTTACCGTCAGGTAAGATAGTGGACAAGCGATTGCAATAGTAATAATAAAACTATTTTACAAAAAAATATGACCGGTGTTCCTGTTTTCGTTCCTTTGTTTTTTGACACCGACTTCCAAAATTGAAGTTATTTATTATTTTGTAGTGTTTTTATTTGGTAGTCGGTTGTATTTTCTTTTCACTTTTTAGTGGTACATAATGGACAAGTTCTGTAGTAAGGTACATATAATGCCCACAGTGATGCCAGAATAGATAACCCGAATAATTGTAACCTGAACATAACCGGTGGAATGAGAGTTTACCAGGGTGAACTCAACACATGCCAAAAGTGCTATTCCAGACTATAATCTATCTCTGTGCCAAATTTTATCCAGATTCGTTCACACATTCTGGCGTAATTGAGTAACAAACTTACAACTATCCATTCAATCTTTTGATAATATTAGTAAGATACAATAATTAACGTTGTTGTTTTATGCTGTAGCTGTCTATACCTGTAATAGGCATACATACCAGCACTAAAAACACTTAATGTTTCTTTTTTATGGGTATTTATGCACTGCTGTGTTGGTATACCTTATTAAGGAACAAATGAAAACATAATAATGAATTAAAAGCTATCTCGTATACAGGTAGGTACTCTAATAACTGGTCTAACCATTGAGATATAAAATATAAGTAAATAACAAAGTTATAAACACTGGCTCGAATACCTGGCGACTGAAACCCTAACTTAATTCTGAACTAAAAGCAAACGTATTAAATATCCAAGTTCCTCAGGACAAATACATTTGTAATGATATACGAACGTAGATTTTGTATTTCGCTCGTTTGTAATGTAAATTTACCTTTCCTTAGTTAGTCGGCAGCGTACGGACGGCAAAGTGAAGTAAATGGCCCACCGTGGCCGACCGTGGCTGACGGTCGCTTGTAGCCTTGTTATTAACTTTTAATTAAAGTATCGAGATTTTGTAAGCTGGTTGAAGAACGATTTTATGTAGAACAACAAGGTTGAGTGGTACAACTATCAAGACTGCATACGGTGCTGTTTTTATAAAAATCCAAGTTGTTATCTATTATTCTTTAATGACCTGTATTAAGGGTACCTAATGACTGTCTACTATTTTAAGGAAATAGGAAAAATAACGATAAAAATAATGTTTTCAAGTGCCGATACAAAAGAAGCGTCAGAAACGACAGAAAACGGACTCAGAATCATAAATCCTGCCTAGCCTTTTTCCCAATTATTGTTGGGGTCGGCTTCCAGTCTTACCGGATTCAGCTGAGTAACAGTGTTTTACATAGAGCGACTGCCTATCTGACCTCCACAACCCAGTAACTGGGTAACACGATACCTCTTGGCAAGACTGGTGTCAGATTTCAGGCTTCTGACTACCCGTAACGGTTGTCAAAGGTCTTCAAATGACAGCCGGGACCAACGGTTTAACGTGCTTTCCGAGGCACGGAGGAAAATCGGTATGTTGAAATGGTCACCCATCCACGGACTGACCTCGGCAAGCGTTGCTTAACCTTGAAGATCGACCCGTGCGGCTGTTATTATTTAGCCACATCATCATAAATCATAAATACCATATAAAAATTCGCTAGAAACTAAACCGCTTTACCACAAAAAATCTAGCGTCAGTTAAACACAGCTAGCTCAACCTCCCTCGAAGAAGCGTACACCGCAAAGAGCCAATTTTCAAAAATGACGTCGTTAAAAAATAGTGAGGGGAAGCTAGTAACAGTTTTCAAGGGAACTCATTACCAAACTCCTTGAGGTACTATTTCGGGTGAATAGGACGACGGAGCGCGCAGCGGCGAGATAGCGCGCGCTTATGAGCGATATCGCGACAAACGAAGTGCGCTCGGGCGCTCGGGATCCGTCGGCCTGGTTCAAGCGAACGCCGGGTACCCGGGGAGCATCAGACCGCTTGTTAACTACAAGATATATCGGCCTCAGAAGGATTTCTTGAATGTAGAAAGTGTGCGGTGACTCTATTGAATTGGTATGACTGGAATTTAGGGGGCAGGTAGCAATGAATTTGAAGAAAGTTTTAAAACTTGTTTTTATTCTTCATACGAATGTAAAGAATTTCTTAAAAAAAGTTACCTTATTATGCAAAATAAACAAAGGTTATTACTACAATCTAGTTTAAAATCAGCTCGCTAAGAAAATTACTTAGCCCCACAGTGGAAATATTTTAGACAATAACTTTTATTTTTTTATGTTTGTTGCTTTCAACCATAATCGTAGTAAGTGCTACGAGCTACTAACAGTTCGTAGCGATTGCTATGAACCGCTACGAGCTGTTACAAATTTTAATAGTCTACGGTCAGCTACGACCTTCTACCAACTGCTACAAATTTTCTACAAACCGCTACGATTTTTGAGAACCGCTACGATAGCCTTTTACGAACGGCTACAAACCACTACGGTATTCCACGATTGAGATAAAGTTCTGCATATTTCGGTAGATAAAGATTATTATGGGGATGCGAATTGTGTTGTTCTTACAAGCTTACAAAGTTTGTGCTAACAGTATTGTCTGTGGTATTGTGGTAATTAAACCCGTGTTATTACGGTATGAGGAACAGAGAATTAGGAATAGGTACACGTGTATGCGGTAGACCCGGTTCAACGCGTGTTACAAGTTTCTGTTGATGTTTTGGTAGTAGTTGTTAAAAATTGTTTAGGTTCTATATGAATCTAGAAACCTTACTTTGGGTATTGTTACTTTAGATTGGTGACCCTAGTGATAATTTACTGTGATTAAAATAAAGGACAATGGAGAGGGCTATGCTCGGAGTTTCCTTACTTGATCGCATCAGAAATGAGCATCCGCAGAAGAACCAAAGTTACCGACATAGCCCGAAGATTTGCGAAACTTAAGTGGCAGGGCAGGGCACATTGCTCGGAGAACGGATAGCCGATGGGGCCGAAAAGTTTTGGGATAGCGACCGCTTACCGGAAGACGATACGTTTGAAAGCCTCCCACTAGGTGGACCGATGACCTGGTTAAGGTTGCGGGAAGGCGCTGGATGCGAGACGCACGGGATCGGTCAATGTGGCGACGCCTGGGGGAGGCCTATGTCCAGCAGTCTTTCAGCTGAAATGATTATGATGATGATAAAAATAAAGATTAATGGCAATAAGAGACGTATGTGCCTTGCATAAGGAGTTAAAACAATGCGTTGTTTTTTCTAAAGTGTATAGTTGTGTGTCGTTCTAGCAAAGTGCTGTTGGCGGGATCTTCAAGCAAGACGTCAGTGAAAGCGGAGCGACTAGCTTAACTGTAAGGTTGATATTCAAGAAGGTTGATGTTCATTTGTCTATGAGCATGCTATGGTTAGGGTCTTCCGTCACTGTTGTCTAAGGTCCACACGAGGTTAAATTGACATCTTGTCATACAATATTGCCATTGTGACGAGTGGGCCTATGATGCTATTTGTTTCTTCGCAAATCACTTAATGTAACACTTGTTTCTGATGTTTGTCCAAAACTTTAGATCACGTGAAATTTAGGTACACAGTTTAGTTTTAAAGCTAACATACAGGCTCCAGAAGTTTCCTGCACGTGCTTCTGTTTATATGATATAGGTATGTGCGAAGATAATTACAAATATCCACTTAACTAATTGAAACAATTTCGCGCCTGACTTCAAGTCTTGATTCTAAAGTTTGGTAAGATCTTGTTAGTTGTTCGTCGAGGGGATTGTTGAAGATACATTCTGTTAAAAGGTAAGAGTGGGTTCCGCAAAATACATAGGACAGGTGTACAGGAAGCATACATGGAGAATAGAAAGTTATGCTCTTGGTTAGCTTTTAAATGGCATAATATAATATCACGCGTGTATACAGGAAGTCCTAGGCAGAGGCGTACCTAAAACTCATATTGAATTGTCAATTTATACTGGGGTTCAGACACCCCCCTTAACAAACATCTATTCATCATCATTTGTGGAGTTTCTTGTCCATTGTGGAGTTTCTTGTCCATTGTGGAGTTGCTTGTCCATTGTGGAGTTTCTTGTCCATTGTGGAGTTTCTTGTCCATTGTGGAGTTTCTTGTCCATTGTGGAGTTTCTTGTCCATTGTGGAGTTTCTTGTCCATTGTGGAGTTTCTTTTCCATTCTTCTCCACAACAAGCTACATTTCCGAATGGACGGTAGAATCAATTAATATTAGTTTTTTTTTTTTTTTTTACTTTCGAAAGTGCCACTTAATGGCCTAATTGAATAAATAAATTTTGATGATTTTGATTCAACTTAGGTGCCAGAGACAACTCACTTTGCAGAGGCTGCTTTAAAGTCGAGGATTCAGCCGCCCACGTCGTCCTTGAATTGTCACAACATGCAGAAATCCTCAGCGCAGTGAGGTCGCTCCGCCAAGTTTGTGAAGCCCCCAGGACCCTGGCTACGTTGACCAGAACTCCCACGTGAAACGGACCAAATGAGAGCCTAAGTAAGGAAAAAGGGGGTGCCATAATGATCATCATCATCACTCAGGATCAGATGTATAAACAAATGACACAATGAGCGACCCAGATTCGAATCCAGGAGCCCTTGTTCAGCAGTAGATCTTGTAAACACTAGACCAACAAGGCAGACAACACTGTGCGATAGATATCAAATAATATTGTTGATTATTAAGAAATACATCGTCACGAACTTACTGAGTTGTTATTTCTTGTTCCGAAGATGTATTATAAGTATTTTTTGTAAGACAGTTATTCTATTAATTGGGACCTACAAATCCAGTAAAAGAAAATATCTACCAAAACGATGACAAGAATAGAAATAATAATACTTACCAATAGAAGAAAACAATGTAATATAAACCGGCTAAGTGCGAGTCTAACTCGCGCACAGAGGGTTCCGTAAAAACAGCTATTTTCACCAAAATAAATAGGTAACATTACTAATGTTCATAAACAATGAATGCGCCGAACATTGTTTCAACTAAGGGACGGAATTAACTTTGCCGTTCGAAAACTGTTGTCCCTATACATCATGTACAAAATTTTTACTGTTCGAAGTACATTATATATGTTGGTCGACTATTACTCAATAACTTGCACTTAGCTGTGATAGTTTTCCTTTTCATTTTTTTTATATATACTTTTGCCATGAGTTTTTTCACATATCCAAAAAGCAACCATTAAGCTGGCAGGGCGGAGTGACTACTTAGTGGAGGGCATACTTGACTCTAACCAAAATTTGCCATTTTAAGGTTAGTTTGAAGTAAAGAAAAACATTCACAGACCCGTAATATTTTTGAATGGCCTACCAACGATACCCCCAAACCATGGGATAGACGAGAAAAATAATATCCCCACTTTACGTGTACGTTTTTTCATGGTTTTATTTTAACACTTTTTCGGCGTGATTAATATGTATATCTAAGCCAAATTATATAGCTTTCTAGTAATAATAGTCTCTTACCTAAGCTGCGGACGGACGGACAGACGGACATGGCGAAACTATAAGGGTTCCTTGTTGACAACGGAACCCTAAAAATGAGACTATAAAATCGGCTTAAACAGCAAAATGTACGAGATACTTCAAATGTTATTGTGTCAAGAAACCCGTTTTCTCAACTCGACAGAATTATGTTTTGTAGCCCACAGAGAAATACCTAATGCTACTTTCCTTTACTTTCTGTAACATTTTGTAAGTAAGTATCTGTAAGATAACTAGGAAGGTTTATTTTCGTTTTTTCAAATATCAAATAGGAATAGCCGATGTAGGCAATAAGTTTGCTAGGCTGAAGTGAGATTGGGCAGGGCTTGTATGCAGAATGCATTAGGACGAATGGGTTAGAGTTGTCATGCAGTGGGAGTCAGAAGACGACTGTCATCATTGAGGAAGGCCTAGGATACGCTGACCCCTAACGAGATGATTTGAAAATGTTTGCGTAAGATTCGTCTGAGAAGGCAATACATTGAGAAGAATGGAAGGTTTTAGTTGAGACCTTTGCCCAGAAAAATACATGATGGTAAAAAAATCGCATTGTTGATGAATTTTTAACCCTCGACTGATAAAGAGGGTTATAAGTTTGACGTGTACCTGTGTGTCTGTGGCATCATAGTTCCTAAACGGATGAACCGATCTTGATTTCGTTTTTGTTTGAAAGGTGACTTTTTCAAATTGTTTTTTTTTTTATTTTGGCTTCGCACGTTTTGTGCATTTAGCCAGTGTCAAGTTTAGAAGTTCTAGTTTCTTTAGTCTAATGTCCTAGTCACAGACTAATATATAATAGTTAGGCCCCAGTAAAATGGCGGTAACTTTATTGGAAGCCTCCACGGAGTTTTGTCGACAACATGAACAAACTCATGTTCTACCGCTGTGTTTCACTTGCCCACAATCGTGCACGTTCACTAATATTATTAAAACAAAACACCACCATTTTTACACTATTAATATTCAGTTAAACACAATTTTAGGAAAATAAAACAGAGATGCAACATAGCCATCACGTTCCCGCCAAAACTCCTTTTAAAGTGTTCTTAGCTTTATTTGATCAAAATCTGTTCAGCCATTCAAAAGATATGGGATCACGATATGTTTTCGCAACATATCGTGTCATAATACGTGTTCAATAGATTGTCGATCGAAGCGTGTCTACTACTAGATAAATTATGTAGCATTAAATAAAAATGTGTCGCGGTATTTTTAAATTTTATTTGTTTTCGAAAATCTATACTATACTATATATATAATATTATAAAGTGGACAGATTTGTATTTTTGTATTTTAATATGTAATGAATAAACTTAAAACTACAGGCCCGATTACAAAAATTCTTTCACCGTTGGGAAGCTACACTATCCCCGGGTGACAAAGGCTACTTTTTATCACGGTATTCTTACGGGAACGGGAAGTACGCGGGAGAAACCGCGAGGCGTCTGCTAGTAATTAATATAATTTGTGACAATTGTAGTTTATAATTTTGTGTTGGACAACAGATTATGAAAACCGAACATAAATCGCTAACTATTCTAACAAATAGGAATGAAACAATTCTCAAGTTCTGAATGATGAGCTTCACCACAAAAGTAACGTACACAATTTAATTTTAAAGAAAGGGATATTCAAAATAGCAACCGTCGGTTTGCGGTCTCGAGAAAATAGAGCCCGAAACAAATTGCAAGCCGACTAAGATAAAAAGGGCCCGTCATTTTGTTAAACGACGCGCAGTCCCCGCCACTGCAAATAACACTGAATTTACTTCGATACTACACAGTTGGAGTAGTATACACAATTAATTAATTAGGCTGCTAGATGTAGTGGTATTTTAGTGTTATTAGTTTTTGATTTAAGTATACTTAAGTTATTTGTAGTTTTAGTTAATGATCTATTTTATCCATTGTATATATTTTATCTATGTAAATAAATTCTTAGTTATTCCAGAAAAACATCCATCCATCCATCCATCCATAATCCTCATCATCATATCAGCAGAAAGACGTCTACTGCTGGACATAGGCCTTCCCCAAGCGTCACCACATTGATCGGTCACGTGCGTCTCAAATTCAGCGGATCCCCGCAACCTTCACCAGGTTATCAGCCCACCTGGTGGGAGGCCTTCCAACGCAACGTCTTTCGGTTCGCGGTCGTCACCATCTGTTCTGCGAGCAATGTGCCCTGCCCACTGCCACTTAAGTTTGGAAATTCTTCGGGCTATGTCGGTAACCCTGGTTTCTTGCGGATCTCTACATTTCTGATTCTCCAAGCATAGCCCTGTCTATTGCCTTTTGGGTGACTGTAAGCTTTCTGATGTGGACCTTTGTGAGCGACCATGTCCCAGAGTCATAATTATGTCATCACTGGCAATACATTATGGTCATAGACTTTCGTCTTGAGACACTGTAGTAAGTTGGATGAGAAGATACCGCGCAAAACATCCTGAACGCTGCCCAGCCGAGTCGGATTCGACGGTTGCCCTCTTTCTCGAAGTTGGCCCTACCTAACTGGATCGTTTGTCCCAGGTAGACACAGTCACCCACAATTTTGAGTGTAGCATCTACGACTTTAATAGTAACATGGGCATTCAACATCACCTTGGTTTTTGGCCATGTTCATCTAAGACCCACTCTTTCGGAAACTATACTGACGTCATCGAGCATTGTACTGAGGTCCTCCATGGTCTCAGCCATGACCACTATATCGTCGGCATTCGAAGGTGAGTGATTTATTCGCCGTTGACGTTGATGGTTAGCCCTCTCCAGTCCAGAAACTTGCAGACATCCTCCAGTGTAGCGGTGAACAGTTTCGGAGACATGACGTGTCCCTGTCTCATACCTCGCTGCAGAAGGACGGGTTCCGAGGCCTGATCCTAAAATCGAACTGACATGGTGGCGTTTTTGTACAAACACTTCAGCGCCTCGATGTGCCGGTAGTCAATTTGGCACCGTTGGAGAGACAGTAGTACAGCCCAAGTCTCGATCGAATCGAAGGCTTTCTCGTAGTCCACAAATGCTAAACAGGGAGGCGGGTTGTACTCTTCGGTCTTCTGTATAACCTGCCGTTGCGTATGTATGTGGTCTGAGGTGCTGAAGCCTTTACGGAAGCCGGCTTGTTCGGGAGGCTAGAAATCATCAAACCTGCGTGCGAGACGATTCGTATGGCTAAGAAGTCAGATGGACCTATAGTTCATCCATCCAGACTCACAACCTTTTACATTTATTATATAATTAGTATTTACACATTGTTGTATGTACATATGTAGTTACAGACATTTCTTCACTAATTGAGCTTAAGATAAATTACATATTTCTTCTTCTTCAATGTTGATACTGTTGTGTATTATTTCTCTCTATCTGCTGTTATGGTATTAGCTGCTACAAACATTATTATTAGTTTAGAAGTTAAGATTTGAATGGTGGATAGAGAACACAAAACTCATTTTACCTAATCTAGCTTTAAAACATATTTTGCTGACGCGTTTAACTATGTTTATAACTAACTTACTCATTTTCTTCTCAGAACCAATCTACGAGTAACTAAACGTATTAAAAAACCGATAAATAAAAATAACACGAGATAAAATGATAAACTTTATCATGCCGTAACTAATTTATAAGCCAGTAAACTTTAACAGGTCACAAACGTGCAAGGATAGTTAGTTCCATAATAAAAAGATTTGCTAATCAGCAAATTTGATAGCGGGGAACAATGCAGAGAGAGCACTTACTTAAGAATCATTGCATGTAAAGGCAACCACCTTTTTCCCGCGGCTTTGCGGTTTTGGCCTACCCCACACAACCCGTTAAATTTTTCGGTAAAGCAAGTATCAGCAAAAGTGTACATTTTTTTTAAGATACGACTTAGATTAAGATGAGGTAGGCCTACACTGAAAAGTTAGATTCTGAAGTGGCGGCCGAGTACCGGAATGCGTAACGTTGAAATGTCGCACACAAGGGGGATCAATGAGGTCATTGGTTGCTGAAGGCCGCAGAAATCCTCTGGATGCGATAAACACTACGATATGGCAATGCTTGAGAGGGGCCTATGTCTCCACTGTTAGACATAGACCCCTTTCAAGCATTGCCACATAGGCCATTACATGTTGACATTTTGAACATAGGTATAATGAGTAAAGACAGTATGAATCAGCCGATATTTTAATCACTCGGCATTATAATCTTAGACATTTTATGATTATCTATAACAATTTTCGATATTTCGATACAATCGTTATTTTAATTTTCGATGTTTTGAACAGCGACATTTTATCCGTAGGTATTTTAATTTACAATGTATGTCCTCGAAAAGAGCGGTTTTCCAAGCAGCCAAACTGGGCGGAAAGTGTCTCATTTTTTCCCTAGTGCTTTTTACTTTCCTGTATTTTTTTAAATTTTAACTCCAACGTCAGCCCGACGCATAGAGTTTTTATTATTTGAGAAAAGTTTTAAAAATTAGTTATGTACCATTCATATAAAAGGTAAAATAAAACTAATACTTCATTTTAGGCGTTTATAATTACTCTAGATTTAGATTTTGATCAATAAATTAATTTTAAATATTCATTAAATATGTTTGGCAGAACGTATATTTTGCTCGTGCCTTATTGCGTTACGATGTGACAGCTATTCGCACATGCGCAGTTGATTTGCCCGAGGAACTATTAGTTAATCTGTGGATATGCTAAACGCGCTTCAATAAGCCCGCCATTTTATTAATTTATTTATTTCCTCGCACAATGCATAGTAAAATTTGGTATGATACACGTACGTACGATGATTTCCGACTCGTGTCGATTTATCCACTCATCGGAAATCACCTACCTTCCGCACTTGTAGCATAAATAACTATTTCGACGTTCAAATATGTACACAAGTAAAAGACCTATCGTCAGTTTTAGTAACAGGTACATATTGTAGAGCAAAAGTAAAACGGTGAGCCTCTTAAATTTCACAGCGTTTTTGGGCGCAGTGTCAATATTGAGCGAATGTGTCATTCACTCCATGTTAGTGAATTTGTTAAACTTTCCTTTTTTCACTCGCTTCTCGTTTCCACGCTGTGTTATTTTAAATGATTTTGCACTTCACCCAAAACTTGTGTTACCTGACTTTTCGTATTATACTCGGGTTTTCATTTGTTAGTCAAAATGTGTCAGTATTAAATTAGCCAAAGATGTATTACGCTTAAAGATAATAATTATAATGGGGTGCAGGTAGACTCCCTTATCAGCGTGGAGAGTTATAGTAATCGCTTCCCCGGCAGACAATTACGCAGATGATAAACAGCTGATAAACACAACAGTTATTTATTCACTATTCGCTCAAAACTTATGTAGTGGTTTCATGCTAATTCCCTGAATCAGTCAGCTGTGTGTCGCAAACGGAAGCGACGTCAAAAACAGGAAAAGAAAAACGCAATCCAATAAAGCCTCCCAAATTAGATCACGTTGACATTAATCTTCAAACGTATTGGAGCGACTCTAATGAACTCTTTGGCCGTAAAACTAAAAAAAGCCTGCCGACTTTCCTAACCAAATTTTTAGGATTCCGTACCCGTATGGTCCAAACGGAGCCCTATTGCTGTCACTCACGTGTCTGTCTGTCCGTCTGTCCGTCTATCCTTCTGTCCGTCTGTCCGTCTTTCCGTGTGTCCGTCTGTCCGTCTGTCCGTCTGTCCGTTTGTCCGTCTGTCCGTCTGTCCGTCTGTCCGTCTGTCCGTCTGTCCGTCTGTCCGTCTGTCCGTCTGTCCGTCTGTCCGTCTGTCCGTCTGTCCGTCCGTCGTCTGTCACACAGGTGAAGCACACACACACAGAAAGTCTTTAATTTTTTACAGCATAAGTATCTTGTTGACCCAAAGCCGTACAGCAAAAGGGAGGAGCGAAAATAAAAATCACCCGCCCCATCGAGGGGTATCGTTGTTATACTGTAATTTTTGTTTTAAAAATATCCACTTCCACCAACTTCCCAATGACCTATGAACTAGAAATTTGGTGATAATGTTTATTATTGCGGTTATTTTACTAACAAATACCAATATATTGATAAATCAGGTTTCTCTTTGAAATTCCCTCATTTTTCCTATTACAACCAACTTAATTTTGTGGTTTCCGACACGCACTTGGCCTGTTTTTTTGTATAAGGATGTATGCCATCAGCGATACGAACTCTATTTATTGCGGCGTCTCCTTTTCTTATTCTAAATCGCTGCCATAAAACTGCTCCCAAAACTAAAAATATGCAATGGATGCGCATATTTCACCGGAGAACGGGCGCGGCATTCCACTTGACGTTCGATAAGTGATAAATCGGCCGCTATCACTTTATCAAAGAATTAAAAGTTGTGCGAAACGTCGCGCTATAAACTGTACAATAATATTTATTACCCAGATAAGTTCGCTTAATAACAATTTATATACTTCCAAGGGCTCGTTAACTGTTATCAAAACGTGCACAGCAGTCGCGCAACTCCGCCTGGAAGCTAGGATGAATGAAAAGCTCTTTCATCGTGCACACTCTTTGTCTATCCCCGAATTCATGTGTAAGCTGTCACGAGGGAGACTCTGATGACGCCACAATAAAGTGCCGTACACTTGCTTGCAATATAAGGAAAAACATGGAACATTTTCCCTATCTCCTTATATTTGTACTCAGCGTGTGTAATATTGCTAGCTCAATGCATGTTTGACAGTAATTCACCGTGAGTAGCAGACACTGCATGAATAACTGTCGTATTTCTGTTTCCTACACAATGATATTAGTCGGCTAACATTTCGTTACCAAATATTTTTCAAAATGTGTCAGTAGTCAATTAGCCAAAGATGTATTACGCTTAAAGATAATAATTATAATGGGGTGCAGGTAGACTCCCTTATCAGCGTGGAGAGTTATAGTAATCGCTTCCCCGGCAGACAATTACGCAGATGATAAACAGCTGATAAACACAACAGTTATTTATTCACTGTTCGCTCAATACTTATGTAGTGGTTTTATGCTAATTCCCTGAATCAGTCAGCTGTGTGTCGCGAACGGAAGCGACGTCAAAAACAGGAAAAGAAAAACGCAATCCAATAAAGCCTCCCAAATTAGATCACGTTGACATTAATCTTCAAACGTATTGGAGCGACTCTAATGAACTCTTTGGTCGTAAAACTAAAAAAGCCTGCCGGCTTTTCTAACCAAATTTTTAGGATGCCGTACCCGTATGGTCCAAACGGAGCCCTATTGCTGTCACTCACGTGTCTGTCTGTCCGTTTGTCCGTCTGTCCTTCTGTCCGTCTGTCCGTCTGTCCGTCTGTCCGTCTGTCCGTCTGTCCGTCTGTCCGTCTGTCCGTCTGTCCGTCTGTCCGTCTGTCCGTCTGTCCGTCTGTCCGTCTGTCCGTCTGTCCGTCTGTCCGTCTGTCCGTCTGTCCGTCTGTCCGGTCGTCCGTCTGTCCGTCTGTCCGTCTGTCCGTCTGTCCGTCTGTCCGTCTGTCCGTCTGTCCGTCTGTCCGTCTGTCCGTCTGTCCGTCTGTCCGTCTGTCCGTCTGTCCGTCTGTCCGTCTGTCCGTCTGTCCGTCTGTCCGTCTGTCCGTCTGTCCGTCTGTCCGTCTGTCCGTCTGTCCGTCTGTCCGTCTGTCCGGTCGTCCGTCTGTCCGTCTGTCCGTCTGTCCGTCGTCTGCCACACAGTTGAAGCACACACACACAAAGAAAGTCTTCATTTTTTTACAGCATAAGTATCTTGTTGACCCAAAGCCAAAAAAAAAACATGGAACATTTTCCCTATCTCTTTATATTTGTACTCAGCGTGTGTAATATTGCTAGCTCAATGCATGTTTGACAGTAATTCACCGTGAGTAGCAGACACTGCATGAATAACTGTCGTATTTCTGTTTCCTACACAATGATATTAGTCGGCTAACATTTCGTTACCAAATTTTTTTTTTTAACTTCGTGAGACACAATAATGTAAAAATGCGCCTGCTACAAGTGCCTGCCATATTTTACATTATTCATAAACTTTTAAATTCGTTTGAGTCAAAGCGTGTCAATATCCCATTCTGTAGCCGCGGCTTTTCATTTTCATATTTTAGGTTGCTTCACTTACATGTAAATGTGTTTTTCGAGTATTTTTATAAACAAGATTGTGATTATAGATTTAATACTTAATAATGTTTACATAAACAATTTAAATTACCAAACTTTTCTGAAGTCATTGTTTATTTAAATATTCCGGCGCAATAATGTAGTTTAATCATGTAAGAAATTCTAAAATACTTATTAAAAAAAGTTAATTCCAAAAATAAAAAAAAACCTGCTTAAGTGTTTTTAGTTCGTTTCATAAGCAGTCGGGTATTTTGATTTTTTGAATTAACTTTTTTTATTTTTAACTTTTTAGTTATTTTTTTTGGAATTAAGTACATTTGAACATATAACTGTTATATATTTTTGAAATCAACTCTTCAAACTCTTTATTTTGACACTCCACACGACGGGGTTGGAAAAAAAATTGGGCCCTTACAATATGGTGCCCACAATTCATCATTTTTCTATATTCCAATTTCAATGGAGCCAGTGACACTCGCAAGATTAAGACGAATTTATTGACGTAAAAATCATCAAAATCGGCCAACGCGTTTGGTCTCTAGAACGCCACAAAGGAACAAACATGCAAACATACAGACTGGCAAACACATAACCTCATTCGGCAGTCTGGTCAAAAGAAGCTGTTCAATTGTTTTCTGCACTGCACTGTACTTGAAGTACGCTGTATACTCTCAAAGGGTGGAAAATTCGCCGTATGCGTATTTAAAGCTTAATAGCAGCGTCTAGGGGAGTGACTAGAAAAAGTAAGTATCGGTAAGGACCAGAGATGTGACGAGATATACCAGTTACGGGGAGGGCAAGAGGAACAGGTAAGAGGTAAATGACCGAATTTCGGAGAACCAAGAACAAAAATAGAGCTAAATAATATCATTAGAGATTATTGTGAATTAAGAATTTAACCCCAAGTTTAATTCTGCTAAGATATGCTTATGAAATATTGCCAATTAGACACCAGAACTCAAACTCTAAAGATAAACAACCCAGTAGTCCAGCTAATTTATCTAGTTCAAGTTACTTTAAACAAGTGTAAGAAAGAATGGGTACGTACCTACTGTTGAATAAATGAAATTGCTCAGCTGCTGCCGAGAAAATGCTCACAGCTAAGTGAAGGAAGAGTAGCCAACATGATTAATTACAAAGTAAAATAAAAAGAATAATTTCTTTAGAGGTAATATAAAAGTGACTTCTACTGCGCGCTTTAGATATGAAGCACTAAGTAAGTACGTATAAAGTTTTCTTTTGTATGAGGCTGCAGTGTTCCCGTAGGCCTCATCTTGACTCTCTAAGGATGAATGCATCCTTAAGTAGAAGATTTTTTTTCGTCGACGTCGTTGTTTTGTGTCTGGATACCATGTCCAGATTAGAGATCCTCTTCGCGTAATGAAGTAGTTCTGTACGTAATATGATATTGCGTGGTTATCGGCACAATAACTTGTTGATATTGATGCTTTACGCTATAACAGCGTACTTAGAAGCCTTGTTTAAGTTCCGTCTTTAGTATCGGTTTGACACATTTGTGTTTACGGGCCCTTCGCCCGAGTTCCGTGGAGAAATATACACCGCCTTAATAATTAAACGCGCGTGGCCCAGCATAACGAATAGCTCTGTTAATTTATGTGTTCCGATCTTATGAGTGGGACATTAAAAGATCCTCATGGGAAAGTGTTCCGTGATATAATTTAATTAACAAATGCATAAATTGGTGAGCCCCCAATTCGGACCGCTCCGCAAAATGTTACAGATTTACATATTGTCTGTTTAGCTTTTATTTATGGCTGTCTGTTTGTTTGTTAATGTTTCAAAACAATTTAAATGTTTCTTTCATGACTTGTAAAATAAGTTTATTTAGCTCAAGCTTGTTGTGAATAATATTTACGGATCAAGCCGTTTATCAAAGAGATGGTGCTCTGAGACCGGGTTGTGCAGTATCTCTCAATGCTGTTGGTATATTATTTATAGCATTGTTCAACACTAAGATTATTTAGTATAACAGGCTGCAGATGGTACTAAAACACTTCCTAATAGCACTGCATTGACAAGTTAATATATTCCTCAGATAAGGAGACAAAAGGATACTTACTATATATTATATGTATGTGTAGCTATAAGAATATAGGATATTCGGTCGTCATTAATCTAGATACAATGCGTCCCAAAGGTTTTCTCGCCAGACCTTAATTCAAAATGATGTATTGTCTAACAAGATAGCTATTGTACAACAAAATTAACTTGACATAAATAACTCCTTTAACGTATGGCTTTTTCAAATTAAATCCCAATTTAATTTACCTACTTTTTATTTATGTTCCAAAGTAATGAAAGTGAATTCATTAAATCCATTTTTTGGGAGAACTTTTGTTCTGTGATTAGCATATTACGCGGCGTTGCGTTAGTCATTAAAATGCTTTAAAATAAACTGCAAGTCATAAAAAGAGGCAAACGGGTTAATATTTTTTAGCAAGGGTAATAGCTTGCGAGGGTCCATCAATAACGTTGTATAACGTAGGAGCGTGCACGCAGCCAGCTACTGCTTGCCTCGTAAAAGAAAATCTATGATGGATAGCATCATTCGACACAATTTGTTCCCAGAATATTGTTTGATAAATTATTAAATTTTCTTTAAGATTATTCAACCTTATTTAAGTACATCGCTGTTGTTAATTCCAAGACGTGAACGAATAATTAAAAATTAGCACTTTAATCAGATAAGCGGCCGGCGCGCTTCACTTTGAGATCACTAAGCAGTAAATTAACTTTCATAATTGCATACTTGTAATTTGCTGAGTCGAAACCCGAGCAAACTAGTAGCTATCCGAGCGTGTTTAATTTGAAAATTCAATTACGATAAATAATTCTATTTTCTTTAATAAAATTATACAGGTAAGGAGAGGGAGTTTTATTTAGCCGCGTCGAAAGATACGCCAGATGTAGGGGGCTGCAGCGATACGAACAGACAGAAAAAATAAAAGGAGCGAAATAAAAGAGTGTCTCAGCCTATTTCAAATGTAAATCTCTGTCGTTGTAACGGGTGGGATCTCCTGAAAAATAAGACGTAGGTCGGCGAGATTGTCGCTTCTTGCTTTCGTTGACTTGGAAAATTTCTGAGACGACGCTCTCAAACCCTCTGCAGGATTTGCGACGAGTTTATGTGTCGTCCTGAGAGAGAAAAGTTAAACAATACACGGTAGATGTTTATGTGTAGGGAAGGAATTGGCAGAGTTACTTATAGTGTGTCGTTGTGAGAAATATCGCCTGTCTGCCGACTGCCGGGGCGAGCACCGTTTGCTTGCCCTGTATGTGAACGCTATGATTCAATTGCATCGAATATTTTCTCTATATTTTACTAGTAAATTGATATTACTGTTGTTACACTGCACTGCTATTTTGAATGCAGTCAGATGTGTTTATGAAACTGACAATCTATTGCTGTACATATTTACCCTGTCCACAAACGTAAGTTCCTTTTAAGTACGAGGCAGGGTACTTAAAACGCCATCAACATAATACATAACATATTCCAAGTTCAACAGTACAGTAAAGCCGATAAATCATCATTATCACGCTACACTTCGTAATAATGCCGTGAAGCGTTCGCTATCGACAAGTATAGTGAGCTTAGATACAATTTCTACCAGTGTTAACTAGGACATAATGCCCGGATCGCTCGATAGATAAGTCTCGTAGAGTAGTTATCGGACCACAAGAGCAGTAAAAGCTAATTGGTGGGGCGGCCGTAACGGCCTGAACGTTAGCGCGGCGTCGGGATTGGGAAAATTAACCTCTTCCGAGCGACCCAATTGGTGGACTATGATTAGTTTGTAATTTGTGACGGGCCTTTGCGAATTGTGGTCGATGTTCACGTTTTTGGTCTGTTAACCATTACGCTATAGTGATTTATGCAGACATGGTGGCTTATTAAATTATACCGCAATTTTCGGCCCGTGATTTAATCGTTTGCTACATTTTGGGTTGTTGTAATATTTCTAATCTGCTTTATATAAACTTGTCATTTTTAAGTTTAGGTAATGGTTTAGGTATCGCAGTTTTTATAATGAACATAGGATATTTATTTATTTACTTATTATTTATTATATACTTTATTGTACACCAAGATAAAAACCGGCCAAGTGCGAGTCGGACTCGCGCACGAAGGGTTCCGTACTTGGTAAATTGCGGTTTACGATTTATGATGTATTAAAAAAAAAACTACTTACTAGATCTCGTTCAAACCAATTTTCGCTGGTAGTTTACATGGTAATGTACATCATATATTTTTTTTGGTTTTATCATTCTCTTATTTTAGAAGTTACAGGGGGGGGGACACACATTTTACCACTTTGGCAGAGTCTCTCGCGCAAATTATTCAGTTTAGAAAAAAATGATATTAGAAACCTCAATATCATTTTTGAAGACCTATCCATAGATACCCCACACGTATGGGTCTGAAGAAAAAAAAAAAATTAGTTTTAGTTTCAAGTATGGGAACCCCCAAAATTTATTGTTTTATTTTTATTTTTGTGTGAAAATCTTAATGCGGTTCACAGATTACATCTACTTACCAAGTTTCAGCAGCATTGTTCTTATAGTTTCGGAATAAAGTGGCTGTGACATACGGACGGACAGACAGACAGACAGACAGACAGACAGACAGACAGACAGACAGACAGACATGACGAATCTATAAGGGTTCCGTTTTTTGCCATTTGGCTACGGAACCCTAAAAACAATAACACATATGGAAACCATAAAATAAAAACAAACATACAACAGGCGGCCTTATCGCGTTCTGCGATCTCTTCCAGGCAACCCAGAATGGAGAGAGATAGCCTGGACACGACATGGGGTTGCACTAGGTGCAAGTTATAATAAAATAATAAGTTACAAACAGTGCTTACATACTAAATATAAAATACTAAAATAGATACATAAATACATACATACATATAAATAAACAGGCAAGAAAACGATACAGCTTCAACAAGAACAAGATCACAGTGACAGGTAGTGCTCCTTTACCAGTCTTTTAAAGATCGGTAGTGATTGCGCGCGTTTTATAGTTACAGGCAATGCATTCCATAGACGAGCGGCCTGGACAGTAAAAGATTTGTCCAGGAAGATAGTGGAATGCATTGGCATTTTAAGTTTCATGTTATCCGATGACCTAAGAACTCTCGTGTGCGAGTCACATAAAAACTGAAATCGATTTTTGAGGTAAAGAGGGGTAGATGGGAAAAATAGTATATTATACAGGAGGGAAAGAATATGAGCATTCCGGCGAAGGCGAATTGGCAACCACTTGAGTTTCTCGCGGAATTCTGTGACATGGTCATATTTGCGCAAACCAAATATGAACCTTATGCAAACATTTTGAAGACGCTCAAGTTTATCAAGTTGTACTTCAGTGAGGTCAAGATAGCTGGCATCAGCATAATCAAGGATGGGTAAAAGAAGAGATTGCGCAAGCGCAATCTTGGTGGCAGTCGGCAGAAAATTACGCAGTCTCCTCAGAGATCCAGCAGATGCGAATAGCTTGCGGCTAACTTCCTGGAGCTGGGCAGTCCAAGAGAAGTTCTTGTCAATGAATATCCCCAAGTTCCTAACATTCTCGCTAAAGGGTACAACAGAGTTATCAAAAGAAACTTGGGGAAGAGTCGTCCAGTCGATCCTTGAGACCAACCTTGAACTGCCCACCACCAAAACTTGCGTTTTTATAGGGTTCACCGTAAGTCCGTGCTTCTTGCTCCAGTTGCATATACAGGCCAGATCACTATTTATGGTCAAGATAGCCTCAGATAGATTACTAAGAGGAGATCGTGTGTAAATTTTAAGATCATCTGCATAAAGGTGGTAGGAAGAAATTAATTCATTGGATATTGAGTTAATAAAAACTGCGAAAAGTAAGGGAGATAGAACGCCGCCCTGAGGAACCCCGGCAGAAGTACTACACCAGGAAGACAAGGTCTCCCCGATGCAAATACGTTGTTGGCGACCAAACAGGTAACTACGAAACCATTGGATAGGATATTTCCATGTATGTAAGTATTATAAAAATACCTACCCAATAATTGTATACAATGTACCTAGGATTTGTAAGTAAGAAAGAAAGAAAAATATTTGATTTTACTGACACAAGAAAAACTATTGCAAACAAAATAATAAAAATCCATTATGAGACTATCATTGTGAAAATATTAAGAGAAAATTCATAATGTGGAGTAACTTCTTCGAATAATAAAATAGTGTTTGCAGAGTATAACACTGACACTTAGCTGAAGCCGGTAAGACTGGAAGCCGACCCCAACAACAATTGGGAAAAGGCTAGGCAGATGATGATGATGATGAGTGTAAAATATAAGTTTGCCTGGCATGAGTAAGTATGTCATATTATTATGCGAATATTAAGAGGAAGATGTAGCTTTTCTTGAAGGTATTAAGTAAGTAGAGGAAACATAAGTTTTTAAACTGCCATGTCATGGTCACTAACACTAACATTAACAACAGAAACGGGATATTTACACAGATTTATCAATCTTAACCGTTAAACCGTAAATCAGTTTATCCGTGATCATGGTGCTTGCAACAACACCGAAATATCGGAAACTCGCAACAAACAGTAAATATGGTAAATATAATGTTAATATTAAGTAGATGAGAGTATTTAATGATCCTACATTTATTTGAAACTAGCTTATGCCTGAGGCTTCGCCCGCGTGAAATCTGTTTTATGAATTATCCCACGGGATCATTGTATGATAATTCCTTGGGATAATATATTTATCTAGCGTTCCATGTTATTCTATAGTAAGAAGAAATATTCTAGCAGAGAAGCTAGAATACTTCTTGAAGAAGTGGAGGGCGGAACTCGCGACTTCATCTGCATTTAAGTAATTTTTAGGGTTCCGTACCCAAAGGGTAAAAACGGGACCCTATTACTGAGACTCCGCGGTCCGTCTGTCTGTCCGTCTGTCTGTCTGTCTGTCTGTCTGTCTGTCTGTCTGTCTGTCTGTCTTTCTGTCACCAGGCTGTATCTCAAAAACCGTGATAGCTAGACAGTTGAAATTTTCTCAGATGATGTATTTCTGTTGCCGCTATAACAACAAATACTAAAAACAGAATAAAATAAATATTTAAGTGGGGCTCCCATACAACAAACGTGATTTTTGTGCCGTTTTTTTGCGATAATGGTACGGAACCCTTCGTGCGCGAGTACGACTCGCACTTGGCCGGTTTTTATAATACAAATATTATATAGATGCTTCTATTCTATTCATAATTTGTTAAAATTTATCTAGTTTTTTATTGTGTGTCTCGAGACCTTAGGGTCCCGGTCTTTTAAAAGGCGTGCGAGGAGCAGGAGAAGCCAACTCGTAGAGGCACCGGTCGGCATATATCCGGCAATGTGACACCAACCGACGATTATCCCTGTATGCACTGCGCAACTGTACCCAAGGACAATCCCCGGTTGGTGCAGGTCTATTGCAAATTATGGAGAAAAAATGTATTGGGCTATGGATTTTGTAGGTTTAGTGGATCGATTTCCTAAAACTATAGGACGACTATCAGCCCCTGCCCGACCACTGTTGAACTAAACGTCTATAAAATGGCACGGGGTGACTTGCACACTCAATCAATGGGCGTCCATAAAGGCTCGCTAGCAGTTGACGTAGCGCCAAGGGGGCAACATATCCGGATGTGCTTGAGGAGTGGAGAGGTATACCACGGCTATCATGACAATCCCGGAAGTACGGTCAAGATCCCTGCCAGCACCTTACTGGGTTAACTGCCTTCCTCCGAGCACGTTTGCTCTTGCGAATCTCCACTCAAGCCAGCCAATTAAGGCAAGAGAGAGGTGAGAGCTCTGGTCCCCGTCAGATTATAGTTATAATATTATTTTCGTTGCAGATATTTGTGAAGGAAGACATCGTAACAAAATCTGGAAACGAAAATTATACGTAATTAATAATAGTCTAAAACCGCCAATCGACCTTGAACAAGCGTGGTGCAACCGTGCTCTGTGTGGGAAGAGGCCTTAGTCCTGAAGTGGGATAATAATACCATAAAATATTATTTCATCACCACTGCTCTCAAAACGGTGAAGGAAAACATCGTGAGGAAACCGGCATGTCCTAGAACCAAAAATTTGAAGACATGTGACACCCACCAACCCGCACTGGGCCCGCGTGGTGTATTACGGCCCATGCCCTCTCACAGAGAGGAGGACTGAGTCCCAGCATTCACACCAAACATAATTCGATACATTTTGTGGCAATGTAATTTAGATGATTTCGGTGGGTACGAAATCGATTGTAAATT
Organism: Orthosia gothica; assembly: GCA_949775005.1. Classification (NCBI taxonomy): domain Eukaryota; kingdom Metazoa; phylum Arthropoda; class Insecta; order Lepidoptera; family Noctuidae; genus Orthosia; species Orthosia gothica. Next base: position 1,403,569 of record OX459054.1, read on the forward strand.
GTTGGTGGTTTCAATTGTTTAAATGGAAATACAGCCATATGACGCTGAAACGATTTCAGTGTAATTAAGCTCTCTTAAAATAGTCGATGATGAGATGACAAAATGATGGTATGGTTTCGTGAACATGAGAGATGTCAAGGTGTTGGGCAGTTAGCCCATTGGATGGTGAAATTAAACTGTGTGGACGGTGTACTTCGAAATTAGACACATTCCTATGATTTCCAATAATAAGTATTAATATCTTTTATTATTATAGTATCAGACCTCCGCACCTATCCTTCTGCAGCGAAGTGTGAGTCAGGGAGACGTCATATCTCCGAAACTGTTTGCCGCTGCATTGGAGGATTTCTTCAAGGTTCTGGACTGGAGACGGCTAGGCATCAACGTCAATGGCGAATATATCACTCACCTTTGGTTTGACGACTCGATGACCTCAGTAGAGCTTTTGAAAGAGTTGGTCTTAGGATGAACATGGACAAAAGCAAGGTGATGTTGAAGGCCCATGTTACACCCACTCCTATCAAGGTCGGAGACTCTACACTCGAAGTTGTGGAAACTATGTCTACCTGGGACAAACGATCCAGTTGGGTAGGGCCAACTTCGAGAAAGAGGTCAGCCGTCGAATCCAACTCGGCTGGGGAGCGTTCGGGAAGTTGCGCGGTATCTTCTCGTCCAACTTACCACAGTGTTTCAAGACGAAAGTCTATGACCAGTGTGTGTTGCCACTGATGACATGGCTCTGAGGTATGATCGCTCACAATGGGCCTCATCAGAAAGTTTACAGTCACCAAAAGGGCAATGAAGAGGGCTATGTTCGGAGTTTCCTTGCGTGATCGAATCAGAAATGTAGAGATCCGCAAGAGAACCAGGGTTACCGACATAGCCCGAAGAATTGCCAAACTTAAGTGGCAGTGGGCAGGGCACATTGCTCGTAGAACGGATAGCCGATGGGGTAGAAATGGGTCAGGTGAGATAGTGGTCAATCACGAGTCTATAGAATATAAAAAATAAAGCTTCTGGAGTGGCGACCGCGAACCGACAGATGTTGCGTTGGAAGGCCTCCCACCAGGTGTACCGATGACCTGATGAAGGTAGCGGGGATCCGCGAGAGGACCGATCAATGTGGAAACGCTTGGGGGTGGCCTAGTCCCAGCAGTGGACGTTTTCCGGCTGATATGATGATGATGATGATATTTTATTATATTGACAAATCTTAACTCTAATTAAAGTCCCTCTTAAAATACGCCGTTATTGTATGCTAACAGTTTTTTTTCTAGACTGAAAATAATTCAAACATTTCGGTTTTGCCGGCACAAATAGTCGATTGCAATGAATATTCGAATACAAAATAAATGGAATAACAACTTAACGTATAATATTCTGATCACTTAATATAACTTAGGAAGGCTAACAAATAAATTGAGCGACATCGATGAAAAAGTATAAAACGTTTTATGAAATTGTTTTATTCCTCTCGTTTTAGTTTAAGTACTCTATCACTAAAAAGTGAGCAAAGTCTTTAATAAGTTACCTAAATGATTGACAAAATATCCATAATATTTTAAATTTCAAATACTTGCTGTTTGTCGCTAAGGAGTTCGGCTGTATGTTCCTTATCTTGAAAACTGGTGAACCAATCTTGATGAAACTTGCACTGTTCCCTAAGTTGATAGTTACTAAATCCAATAAAAATAATGATCACGATCCTTTAAGTAGTTTCGGCGAAATGCGTGGACAAACATACATATAAAAAAGATACAAACATACAAATAAACATACTTACCCTTATGAAATTTGGCACACGTGTTTAGAAGCCCATACAGAGTAAAATTTATGTGAATACTGTGCAATTCCAACAATATTACATACGTACGTGTCGAATTGATTAACTCCTTTATTTTTGAAGTCGCAAAAAAATACTCGCTGCACATTTCTTCATGCAATTTTGATACAGATAAAAGTTCACTGTCACCATCATCATATTTTTATTTGCACTTATTCCAATTTATTTCGGATCTAACATATTTCGTTTTCGTAATTTAACGGACATAGAGACAGCGCGTTTAGTATACTTTAGCTATTTTCATAGTGTAATGTCGTACGGTATTCTGTTGTGGGGAAATGCTGCCGACATCCAGAATATCTTTGTTTTACAGAAAAGAGCTGTTTGATCAATTTATAAATTAAGCCCGAGACACTCTCTCAGAGAGAAATTTAAGGAGATTAATGTAATGACTGTGCCTTCTCAGTTTATTTATGAAACTCTTTTATATGCCCAGAAAAATATAAAATTATTAAAAAATACAGTGATATCCATAATATAAATACTAGGAACAAACACAAATTTGTAGTACTTACAACAAGGCTCAAAAAAATAGGTGGCTCGTTTAGATGACAATGTGTGCGCTTTTATAATAAGCTTCCAAGCCACGTACAAAATCTAAGTCTTAATAAATTCAATTCATTCATTAAACGTAAGTTATGCCAAAAAGCATTTTATAGCATTATAGATTACGTTGAGGATAAAATTGCTTGGGAGTGAGCAGCTCCAATTAATTTAGTTTTTTTTAAATATTTTACACCATGAATTTTGTTATTTTTTATACATTATTTTTATTTGTTTTCTTGCAATGACAAGAATATTTACTTTTTAAGGTATGATGTTATTTTATTTTAATTATTGTGAATGTGAAGACTATGTGGATCATTATTTTGTTTTTAATTTATCTTAGTTTTTAATCATGGTCTGGCAGTTTGAGTAGTTTATGCGGCCTACCCGAATGTCCTTTCTTTGGTATTGTTCGTCGAATCGTTGAGCTCCTTAAATTCTGAGTTGACCTGCTCGGTTATTGACAAATGCGTGCACTGACTGGACAGGTCCACTCAATCTGGCTGGTTCTTTCCTCAAAAGACCATTTCAGACATCAGTCTACATGGTCTTCACATGATCTAACCAAGATTTTGTCAGGACTTTAAAAGAGACTGTAACCTCTGAGTTTGTTTCGGCCTTTCTTCTCAGAGTAGTCAGATAGGAAACGCCGACCTCATCTAGTTTAAAAAAAATATGTTAGACATGTAAAAGCATTTGTACAAACCAACTTCATCATCATCATCATCATCCACAGCCCGACTTCGCCCACTGCTGAGCATAGGCCTCTCTCTTCTCGTACCAATCACCACGTTCCCGTGCCAACCTCATCCAGGTTCTACCCGCAATGGCAAACCAACTTACATAAATAAAATCATTTATCATTTCTTATAAATTATCATCTAAATATCAGAATCACCCACATTCTAGTCATATCACCATTTACTTCTATCCGTTTTTTCTTTCCTCTTTTTCATTTTCTATTAATCCACATTCACATTCAAAATCTTTATGACATTTTCCGAAAATAATCTCATGTACAACCGGAAAACACCTGGTTTAATCCGATTGTACCTTAAAATATTGCAAGCTACTTATGTATTATGTAATATATTTCGTAAAATTTAAATCTCCCCACACGTATGCAGTGTTTTAGTGTAACAAACCCCTCTGTCTCATGCAGTACCAACACACGTCGGGTGAATACCTAATTAGTGTAGGATTATAATTTTACTCGCTCAACTGAAGAAATAAAGTTATTTAATTTAGTGTGTCGGAAACACGAGCATACGGATTTTACACTAAAATATATGAAGCACATAATGGTACATAATGGAGAAAGTGTTTGCTGAGGTTTGGCTTGAAAACCTTGGGAGGAGAGGGATACCATGCCCCAACAGTGAGATAACATGTGTTGAGAAAAATAGGTCACTAAATAGACTTAAAATTTTAATGATGAGTTAGGTACATATTACTACATATTGCCATTTGAAATGGTTCGTTTATCATGCGATTTATTTATAATAATAATGTATAATAATTCATTTATTTTCAGACAGTAGTCCATAATAGAGAGAAAGCACCCGGGCCTGACGGCATAAGCAATGAAATTTTAAGACATAGCAAAGAGATCCTACTACCTGTCCTCACAGATATGTTCAAAGATATAATGAATACTGAAATCATCCCCCAGCAATGGACTGAGTCACACATCATCCTACTGTATAAGAAAGGTGATAAATACGACATAGGAAATTATCGCCCTATAAGCCTCATGTCCAATATATATAAGATTTTTGCTAAGATCATCCTAAAAAGGATTGAAAGAACCCTAGACGAAAACCAACCTATCGAGCAAGCAGGTTTCCGCAGAGACTATTCAGTGATCGACCACATTCACGTGGTGCGTCAAATTCTGGAGAAATACAATGAATACCAACTCACATACTACATTGCATTTATCGACTATAGTAAAGCATTCGATTCTCTACAACACGACAAAATATGGGAGGCGTTACTAGAACAAGGAATAGAACACAAGTACATCCGATTAATAAGAAACATATACAGCTGTAGTAAAGCAAGAATCCAACTAGAAAAGAAAAGTACCCCTTTCAAAGTAGAAAAAGGCGTAAGGCAGGGAGACCCTCTATCTCCAAAATTATTCTCCGCAGTACTGGAATCAATCTTCCGAAGACTCAATTGGGAACATCTCGGAATTAATATAGACGGGCAAATGCTATCGCACTTAAGATTTGCTGATGACATAGTGTTGTTGGCAAAAACAGCAGAAGACCTAACCAGAATGATAAAAGAACTTGCAAAGGAAAGTGAGAGAGTAGGGTTGGCAATGAATCCAGAAAAGACTAAGGTGATGACAAACGGGGACAAACACAATATAGATCTAGGAAACACTGAAATGAACTATACAGATGAGTACGTATATCTAGGGCAACTCATAACTCAAAAAGATCCCATGCAGAAGGAAGTGGACAGAAGAATTACAAATGGCTGGAAAACATACTGGAGTTTAAGAGAGGCTATGAAAAATAAGGAGCTCCATATAAACCTAAAAAGTAAACTTTTTAACACCTGCATATTACCAGTCCTTACGTACGGGTGTCAGTCATGGTCCTTAAATCAGGCTACCTCAAGCAAACTAGCAACATGCCAGTATGCAATGGAAAGGAGCATGTTAAACATCAAGAAGTCCGACAGAATTAAAAACATCATCATCAGAAACAAAACAAAAACTACTGATGTAATGAGCAAAATAAAAAGACTTAAATGGCGATGGGCTGGTCACCTGGCAAGAGGACAAGACAAATGGAGCAAAAGGGTGACGTGGTGGTACCCAAAGGAAGGCAAAAGGAAGAGAGGCCGACCACAGAAAAGGTGGGTCGACGATATTAGACAAGTCGCAGGTGTTACATGGAACAGAGTGGCCCATGAAAGAAAGGAGTGGAAAAGGTTGGAGGAGGCCTTTTCCGACTGGCAAACAGATCTTGGCAAAATAACCAAGGACCAAATATTAGTTTAATTTTATTAATATATATTAAGTTTAAGTCTTTAAAGTACTAAATAAGTTTATATAGTTAATGTTAGCTAAACAAGTCTATATGTTAGTAAAATAAGTTAAATAAGTTTATATAGTTTTACATAAGTTTAAAAACCATTGTAAGAGATCTGAATAAAAGGCTATATTATTATTATTATCTCCTTTATTCATATTCTTTCTTATTGTCTACATTTTTAAATATTTTTATAAAACATACAAAAAAAAAACATTTAAAAATATAAAAAATAGAGACCCACCGGTATCGGGAACAGGGTCCAAGCTACCGGCGGTTAGGGCTCCAGAGAGAGGAACCTCCTAACAATACGAGCCGTGTCCAGCAATACTGCTTTCTGGATCAGGCCCTTGACCCAGCCGCCTAACGAGAGCCTCCTAAGGTGTTGGTCGAGGCTCGTGGCTATTAAGCCATTGGCTGACACGACTATCGGTACAATGATCGCTGTGTCCACATCCCACATGTCGACAACCTCGCGAGCCAAGTCAAGATACTTGATTTGCTTATCTTTCTCGGCTTTCACGAGGTTTCCGTCATGCGGGACGGTAATGTTATTATTATTATTATTATTATTATTAGTCCATAATAAAACATTAAATTATATTAAAAAATTTGATCCATTCCAAATAAAATAACATTACATAAACATTTAATTAAAATCCAATAAAAATAAATCCGTCCTAGTTAAAATAAAAATAAAAGTTATATAAAGGTACGTCACAGGATCTATGTAACTGTAACATCATCGTCTTCCTGCCTTGTCCCATGTTACTTGGGGTCGACGCAACACGTTTTCTTCTTCGATACCATCCTGTCCCCTGTCACTCATCACTGACGCCCTTTTCTTTCATATCACTCCTCATACAGTCCATCCATCTTTTCTTTGGCCGTCCCCTCCCTCTCCATCCATCCACATCTATATTCATTACTCTTTTAGTCACATGCGTTTCATACCTCCTCATCACATGACCATACCAGGAGAAACGGTTTCCTTTCAACTTTTCTGTTACTGGCGCCAATTTCAAACTTCCTCTAATATACTCATTTCTCACTGAATAAAACTTAATTACTTTACTATCCGAGGGTCCGTAATATTGGTGAGGAGTAAATAATGTAGCACTATAATCGGTGTATATACTCGTAGCGTATATTTCCACTGCACATATCAAATCAAAGACTCACATAAACAAAAAAAAAAAAACAACCTTAATTAGGCAAATGCCGGTAACGAAACGATAGCGAGATCTAACTCGACGCCAATGCCATCTATCGAGCAATGGGTCAAACTTTTCGATATAATATTGATCTCGCCATAATTTCGCTACCTGTCCGAACACTCACTTTATCCATTCTCGTCACTTCGCACATCCATCTCATCATTCTCATCTCTGCTACATGCAATCTCTTTCCATCCATCTTTTTCACAGCCCAACATTCTGATCCATACAGTACGACAGGTCTAATCACGGACTTGTAAATTTTGCCCTTTAACTTGAGGGGCATCCGTGGGTCGCAAGTTGTTCCAGTGACCTTTCGCCATTTCATCCATCCCGAGTAGATCCTGTGCGTTATGTCTCGGTCTACCTCGCCATCCCCTTGGACAAGCGACCCTAGGTACCGGAAGTCGGAGCACATCGGTATGGGTGTTCCAGCAAGAGCTATAGGCACGATACTGTAAAGACCGCCAAAATCACAGAACGGGTATTCAGTTTTAGTTCTGTTTAATTTCAAGCCAACACTCTCCAGTCTGTGCCACCACACCTCCAATCTGCTTTGAACCTCTAGGCCACTCTCGGCAACCAGCACAATGTCATCGACAAACAGCATACACCAGGGTGCCTCTTCCTGTATGTCCGACGTCAGAGTGTCCATTATCATCAGGAAGAGGTAAGGACTGAGAGCCGACCCTTGGTGCAAGCCGACTGCCACACTGAAGCTGACAGTAGTGCCCACTGTAGATCGGACTTGGGTACTGCAACGCCTGTACATCGCTTGGATCAACTGTACATACTTCCCAGGCATACCTTTCTTCTTAAGGGCCCACCACAAAACCTCACGGGGCACCCGGTCGTATGCCTTCTCGAGGTCAATGAACACCATGTGCAAGTGAACACTTTTATGAGCACCTCTGTATTTCTCGCACCACTGGCGGATTGCAAAAATGGCATCCGTTGTACCCCGACCCGGCATAAAACCGAATTGGTTCTCAAATATTTCACTCTCTTCTCTGAGCCGCCTTTCAATAACTTTTTCCCAAGCTTTCATTCTATGTGACATTAGCTTTATTCCTCTATAGTTGTTGCACTCCAGCACATCACCTTTGTTTTTAAAGATGGGCACTAGCGAACTATTGCACCATTCATCAGGTACGGCTTCTTCCCGTAACAACTTATTGAAGAATAAAGCTAACCAGTCCATCCATCGACGAGCAATATCTTCCACACTTCAACTGGTATTCCGTCCGGACCAATTGCCTTACCATTCTTCATTGCATTTACTGCTATTCTTACTTCCTCCATACTAACCATTCTTACTAACCCCTCATTCACAGGTTTATTTTCTACCATACCACTCCAGTTATTTTCCTCATTCATCAGTTTCCCAAAGTATTCCTTCCACCTATCCTTAATTTTTTCATTATCAGAAATAATCATTCCAGCCTGATCTTTTATACATCTTATCTGACAGACATCCCTCGCCGTTTTATCCCTAGCTCTAGCAAGCCGGTACAGATCCTTTTGGCCTGCTGGACTATTCAGCGCGTCATATGCCTTTTGCTTTTTTTCTTCGCAGCATCATACTCATCCTTTTTGCAACTTTCAAACTAGCGTTTTCCTGTAAAAGTCCAAATACGTTGTAGTTATTTACAAAATCCGATCACCCGTTTTTGTTTTTAACAATATCGAAAATCTGCCAAAACAATGGACCTACCTATCTATACAAAAGGTGTACCGTTTTAATTTATAGGGCGTAAAAATGCTTAAGTACATCCGATGCCGAGTTAAGCCCCTCCACTCTTCGGGATTATTATCTTTGCAGCGACGCGATTGAATCGACGATAAACTTCTACTTGGACTCGAAACTGCCATTAAAGAATATTTTATTAAGCGTTAACTGGGCTTTGTAATATTATAATGGTAAATTTAATTGTTGTTGCAGGGGAGTGACCGTTTGAGCCGACGGATAGTGAATTGAGGCAACTTAAACATATTGGGATGATGTATAAGATGATTTATCTATCAAAGACCATCGAAGCGTTACTTACCTACTGAACACAAGCAACTCAAAATCAAAAGATGTTAATGAAGGAACTATTTTTAGAAATAGAACAGGAATAGTCTTTGATACTCGTCGTTACTAAGTTAATATAGCAAATCCAGAATATGACCACACGGTTGGCGTAGTTGTTGAGCGATCGGCTGCTACGCTGCGTGTCACCCGTTCGAAACAAATATTTATATGGCCTACAGATAGTTGTTCCCACAGAACAGAAAGAAGGTTTTTTTTTCTGTTCTGTGGTTGTTCCGGATCTGGGTGTCTTGTGTGAGTTTAAATGTTAGGGAACGCATCCACGATACAGGGGAAATTGCAACGTTTCTACGCTAAGACTTCAGACTCGCGAGCGAGAGGTCTAGATTTTGAACTTAACCATTGTAATGGAAAACCCACAAGGATGTGACAAATTTGGAGTGAATAACGTTATAGATAAATGCCTACTGTTTTGATTTTGCATCTTTATATTTGACGATAATATATGTGCATCCATTTTATTAACCGACTTTCCAAAAAGGAATAGTTTTTTTGTGTTTGTCCCCGATTTCGCCGTCAATTGTGAACCGATTTTGAAAATATTTTTTTTTATTGAAAGGGAATACTCTTGAGGTGTTCGCACTGTCACCTAGTCAGGATCTGAAGACGAGGGTATTTTCATCAACATGGCAAGCATTTGCATTCAGAAAGTATCATTTGGTGAAGTCAAACTGATGAAGAAGACCACAAATGGCCTCTGGAACTTCTTAATGATAAGTATGTTCAGGGTATCTATAAGATATCTCGAATAGTTAAAAGACTGTGATAAAGCAAATTTAAATAAATGATTCTAATGAAAATGGCACCATCAAACTGTTCTGGTGATGAAGCCGGAAGGCAGGCACCGGAACTCCGTAATAAAACTATGTAACCCAGTCGTGTTTAGGCTTGTTGGAATTGTTATGACAAGCCTTTTGGCTATAAATGATTTTCACAGCAGTTAACCGCCGCGACTTACAAGTTGTAGGTCGTGAGTTCGAGCCCAGACAGGCGCTTTACTTTGTGTAAATTATTTCATTACCACTGTTCTCAAAACGGTGAAGGAAAACATCGTGAGGAAACTGGCATGTCAGAACCAAAAATTTTAAAACATGTGACATCCACAAACCCGCAATGGGCTGGCGTGGTGGATTACGGCCCATTCCCTCTCACAGAGAGGAGGCCTGTGTCCCAGCAGTGGGAACATTAATAGGCTGTTGATGTGTGTGTGTGTGTGTGATGTGATAGTAGATAATAATGTATAAGGTATCAAAACTAAAAACAAAAAAATAAAAAGCATTTTATCAAAAAAAATAAACCGACTCCCAAAACATACACTACAAAGCGGAAAATAATTTTCATTTCAGCAGTCGGTGTCAATAACGAAAAACAATTGGTACCAAAGGCAGCGAATTCCGAAAAGAAAGTTATTTTTCGCTTTGTAGTGTTATGTGTTGGAAGTCAGTATATATTTTTTTTGTTAAAAAGAAAATCATGTCACAGACATGCCTGGTCTGCTTTTCAATGTAAATAAACGAGTTATCCACGATGCCATTCCACCGTTTGTTTTCTTCCCCTACATATTATTCATCGTCTATATATCCAGTTAAACCGAAACCTTTAGTTAGTTACTGTTTAAGTTTAAAACTGGAAGTAAATGATAAACAGAGACTGAAAATGCTTTTGATCCCGCGCAAGTTTCAAAAGTTGACTTAGTTATATGATACTGTGACTGCGATACGCTTTTATAAAACTTTTAACTTCTATAAATACAAAAGTTGACAATTATCTTCCAACTCTATTCATCTTCTATCGCTATAAATCTTCTATCTTCTTTTGTAAAAACAGTTCCAGTTACGGCTAAACTGTCAGTCAACACAAAACTTAGAAAACTGAAGACAAGAGGTCATTAATTATTATTATTTTGAATTTGACAATCTCGGGACTCAGGAGTCCGGGACTTGAAAGGCGTGCGAGGGGCAGAAGCCAAGACGCAGAGGCCTTGTTAGGCATGTATCAGGAAATGTGACACCAACCGACGTTAACCCTGTATGCACTGCGCAAGTGCACCAAAGGGCAATATCCGGTTGGTGCAGCACTATTGAAAAATATGGAGAAAAAATGTATTAGGCTATGGGTTGGTAGATTCAGTAAGAGTACTGGAGGAGGGCTACTGACCCTTGCCTGACCACTGTTGATCTACAAGGCTATAAAATGGCAGGGGATGACTGGCACACTTAATTAATGGGCCCCTATAAAGGGTCGCTTGCACTTTACTGACGAAGCGCTAAGGAGACATTATATCCGGAGGTGCTTGAGGAGTGGCTAGGTATACACTACGGCTATCAGGACAATTCTGGAAGTAAGGTCAAGATCCCTAACAGCATCTTTTTTATTATTATAGATAGGCTCGACCACTATCTCGCCTGATGGTAAGCGATGATGTGGTCGACGGTAAAGCACGCTTGCCTAGAAAAAGCCCATATACTCTTGACTTAAAAAGCCCCTAGATTGTAGCTATCGGGAAACACAGACGGCAGGGAATCCCACTCCTTAGTTGTACACATAATAAAAGTTTCCCCAAATCTTACTGGGTTAACTTCCTTCCTCCGAGCACGCTCTTGCGAATCTCCACTCAAGCCAGCCAATTAAGGTAAGAGAGAGGTGGGAGCCCTGTTCCCCGTCAGTCATCACTTCGACAGGCCAATAAAGGCAAACCGGAGGGACAAGACTTCTTCCTGGAGATCAGGTTTGTGGGGTCGCCACTGCCCACCAGCTCGCCACAAAGCTGCGCTGCGGATTGTATCTCTCTTAGTCTGGCCCCTCACCTTAGGCATGTTACGGCAAAGTAAAATCTACCGGCACAGACCTAGGGATCATTGAAGCGCACAAGGCCCACCACGACGTCAACGTAGAGATACTGTGGTGGGGTTGTTATTATGATTTTAAAAGAATAAAATTATGAAGAGGTAGAACAAGGATTTTTTGAAAAGGGGCTAAATAGGTCTCGTTTATTTTAATCGTAGGTTTGTTAACTTAAAATCTTTATTTATTTAGTAAAAAAGTGTGTTAGAAAAATGGTAAGGTAACGATAATAATACAGATGTAAGTACAGACAGATCTACTTAAGTAGCCAGCTGTGAATGTCAAGATGGTTATGTAAGATTAGGTTAGATAATTAATTAATGCTCTGAAGTGCATTGGATTAAAATAATTAACAAAACAGTTAAATAATAAGTGTGTTTATTATTACAAAATACAGGTATAACATACGTATTTGAAGCCCTGGCTCCTGTGCTAGGTAGCAACATTTGTTACAGGAGCCACTAAAATAAAAATAATTTTCTACTATGTTACTACGTTGGATTCTTAAACAACTTGCAAAAGTTACTGTTTCCCAAGCTAGCCGGCGTCGGCATTTCCATTTGACTGCCGTTGTGAAGAAATGCTGCAACAAGCTGTGTGGTCAAGGTCTCTCGTAAAGTCCAGACATTTCTCGCGAGTTTCCTGCAATGCAGAACAACGCTGCAACGTCCGAACTGGCAACTGTAGTACGTGCTAAAATTAAATAATTTGTATTAGGTAGTTTGTATTCAATGTTGTATTGTTTTCTCAATAGAACTAAGCTATACTGGTTTGAAAGTTAAAACCATAGGCATGGTATATAAGCGGGAACAATGGGTCAAAGGAAAAGTATTTCATATCTGGTAGGAGGTTATTCTTCGTACCATCTACAAAGCACCTCTAAAATATGGCTTTCTCTTTTAAATTCAGTAAAATACGCTCCCGGGAGATGTAATAGGTACAGTGAAGTAAACTGACATGTACCACGCAGATAACAAAGAAACGGCTACAAAGTACATTTCCGTCCTGTTAGGTACCTACAAAGCGGAATTATTCAAGAAGTCCTATAGGAGTCGAAGGGACTCACTAGCATGACTCAATTGTGGAACAGAGTGAGATCCGACGAGGGTCCGGGGCCTTTTTACGGCCTATATTATTGAGCTATAAACCATAAAAGCTCTTCGCTTTATAAACGCTAAAACAAAACACGGGCGACCGCATATTTCTTGTTTATTCACTCCGACTTACATTATGTCCCGCAATGAACTGGAGTGAGATTTTACGAAGCACTTTTAATTTTCTCGGAGGAGGAAAAATTGCGTGTCCATCGCTGAAATGTATTTAAACTAGCCGAACGGGCCGCGCTGCTGTTCAAACGAAAATACAATTACGAAAATGTATAGTTGGAGTTTCTGGAGACGACTTTGTTCTTCCAAGTTTAAAAAGTATTCCTCAGTATTTTCCTTGCCTACATACTTTTGTATCGTATACAGAGATTGTAAACCCGAGTGTATAATTACTGTGCGCAACTTTTCCGTTTCCCTCGAAATTTATGTTATGCGTTGATGAGTTAGACAAGACAAACGGTTTTATGTGTTAGATACGGTGCAACTTCCCTTACGTACACCATGTGTCACGTTTGCGAGCCCTATTAATCTTTGTATTAACGGTGCCTGACTATGGGGCGCGATTCTCACATAGAACCAACAAATCTGTTAGCCCATAATCCGGTTGATGGAATTAGAATTTATCTTCCAAACCAAAAGACTATTTACATAACCGCTAGATTTGTAATCCCTGAAGGGTAAGTATAGTACTTTCGTACCCAAACTGAGCCAATGACGAGTCTCGACGCGATATGGGTAGCCTTATCGCTAGTATCGGGCCGAAAATTCGATTTTCTTAAAGAATATTCTTGCCATTCATTTCATGAACTAACTTTGTATGAACAAAGATGTTAAGCACAATATTTTTTGATTGTAATTGAAGAGCACAATATTTTTTACTGGCACTTATTGAAACTTAAAATTAATGCATCTTCTGCATCTTACTTACCCAAACCTATACCTAAAGAATCTACAGATACAGAATTTTTCATGTCCTTTTTGTTTCAAAAACTTTTCTCAGAAATAGAATACAAGATACATTGTATTTCTTTCAACTTTTAAATTTTGATTCCTTAGAAGATCTTCGAATAAATCCTAACTGTGTGTATCTGTTTCTGCCTTCGTCTGACTAAGGGGGTCTGCAGACGACGGATTTTCTGCACGTACGATTATTGTTCACTGATTCTGTTAATAATCATATTTTGCTTTGGTAAGTTTTGTTCGTTCGGTTACTATATAATCAGAACTTTGTCTATCAGTTTATCACAATTTTTATATACTAATATCTTATTTTTTTCGTTACATGGTGTTACTGAATATTTAAAGTATAATTTGGGTCAGTGTCTCAACAAAACTGGAAAGAAACACCCGGTGGGTTCCAGCATTGTCGAGACGGGAGGGCTCAGTAGCTGTGGCTTGGTCACCCACGGTGAAGCGAAGAGGAACCCGACGAGCCACTCGTCAGGGTTAGAGGGATCAGGGTTTGATTAAGACGACAATGTCACAGCCAACAAGTAGGTTGCGATGCCGTTTGGGCGACATCGCAACTGAGGCGGACGGCGATGTCGTTTTGGAGACCGCGGTGGGAGCGGAGTATTTCGGTGCGCTATGTTGAGGATTGAGATTAAATAATGACTCAACTTCAACTTCTTGATATTAATTATATTGTATAAAAATGAGACGGGACTTTACAATGGTTGGACACGAGCGATCGCGTCATTCACAAAATTCAAAAGAAACCACTGTCTATCGTCTGAGGTGCACCTTATAAATGTCAATTTAAAGAAATAGGTCAGTGTGGCTCTCAGCTAGGATACCGCCATTATTTGTTGTTGCAATGTATTCAATATAAATAATATGCACTATCCCTCCTTCAGCTTTTAATGCTATTGATCCGCACGGATCTGCACTAACAGTTTCTAAAATAATATATGGAAATGTTACAATACTCAAGTTTTGAGACTATATTTTATTTGTAAACTTTGATAGATTAAAAATGTATTAATACTAGTTCGAGTATATAGTTTACAAATAAAATATGTAAGAGCAATCAGCCGTTTCCGCGTTTTCTGTAGCAGGACATCAGTGGTTGCCGCGATTGCAAAACAGGTCTCAGCTGTGCGGTCCGTGAAGTGATATCCTCTTCAGTTCCTCCAGCCTCTGACACGACGCTCCCGAGGTACGTGAATTTGTGGACGCGTTCCACAACCTATGTGCCGATTAACATCGGGGAAGAATTCTTCATACCTACACGCATCTCCTGGGTTATCCGGATGTTAATTTTGAGCCCGGTTTTCGCTGCCTCCTATCGCAGGTCGTTCAATTTCGCTTGCATGTCGGCGTGTGTATGACCCAACACAGGCATAAATCATTGGCATAGTCTAGGTCTTCCAAGACAGCCCCCGGTGGAGGCCCGCATTGTCGGTAGCCGTGGCTAGGTCACCCACGGTAAAGCGATGAGGAACCCGAGAAGGGGCTGCTCGTCAGGGCTTAAGGGCTCAGGGTTAGATTAAGCCGACAACGTAGCAGCCAACCAGTAGGTTGCGGTGCCGCTTGGGCCACATCGCAACTAAGGCGGACCGCGATGTCGTATGGGAGTCACCGCGGCTGAGGGTTGGATATCGCAGCGGGAGAGGAGTGTAGAGAGTATTGCGGTGCGTCGCTCTCCCTACCTTACGCGGCCTGGAAGGGGTCACCAACGTCTCATGGCGGACGCGGTGGGACCACAGAGGAGGAGTTGGTCGGTACAGCGTTGGCCTCTCTCCCTATTCCCTGCGGCCGAAAAGTGTTAGTTGGTGGGGCCACTGACCTAACCCGTCATATAGAGACCAAGGGTGCTATTCAAGGGGTCATCTAACGCTCATGTGCTAGTTTGGTCCCTAAAGTGGTTACAGCGTGCAATGTGTGTGGTGAATGGGGCATCTCCCCAGAGTAGGGTCCGCTGACGGACAGCCGCGGCGGGTTCAATGACGAGTGCTGACGCGTGCCCGTGTTCTTGCCATAAGCGGCGCAGTAAAACACTGTGAAGTTTTAGTAGGTATCTTGGAGCACCACATAACTGCGCTATCTCCCCGTGGTAGCGCAGTATGCATTAGCATTCTCCCAGGCAAAAAAAGGGTCTTCTAAGACGCTCGCACAATCCCTACTCTATCCCGCGGCGCCTGCTATTTATATGCTAAGCATGATTCCGTCAAGAAGAACTATAAAAAAGACGGGCGAAAGAAGACAGCCCTGGCGGACACCTGCGTGCACTGCGATGTCTCCCGAATTGATAGGTAGTTGTTTTTTCCGCGGCTTCGCACTCGTGGTCACTTTTTATCCCATTCGATCTTGTGAGACTCACAAGATCCGTTGGGATAAAAAGTGACTTAGGTATTTAAAAAGCCTTCAGATTAAATATTGAAGGAAGCTACGAAAAATTTGTCATGGCATAAAAGCATCAGGTGACCTTTAGGTACGGAACCCTAGAAAAGTCGCGTGCTATGTGTTTAAAAAACATACAGTATGATCGATTTATTTGTTCCGTCACACATTTTAACACCTGGCGGACGTGTGAAATATGTGTTTTGAGGAGCAGTTAACTTAAAAAAGTTGATGGTGTAGTGTTTTTATTGTTCGCACAGACTTGTGAACTAACGATTAATATTGGATTGTATAACTTATTTATGTCTTTGGAGAATTAACAAAGTTATCCGCGTTCTAGACAGGACGACACCATTAATAATCGCTTTCTCACCTTTGACAGCGCATTAGTGCTCATTCAGTATTCGCGCCGAGTAGACAGTACAATTACAATTCTTTAGTATGATTAAAATTCTTTGATGTTACCGAGTGCAGGTTCGCTCTAATTTGGTTGGCGCTAACGACGCCAATTTTATTTGTCCCGTTTGTCACCGTTCGTATACAGAATAATATCGAGTTTTTGCCACGTTGTCAATTATATCACACAAATATTCGCCAGCATATTCATAGCAGCGTATAGTCATCCTCATTATTTCACAGCGCGCGAAATTTACATTGCGAAAGCAAATATGCCAATTACATTTATTAACGTACCTGTGAATGAATACTATAACGTGTGGAATTAAATAATGAAACATTGTATACCTACACGTAACATTTATGCTCAATTGTAATAAAAAAATAAAATAACGATTGTATAAAATCTATATTTATATATACATATGTCATGGGCTTAGTGATTAATCAGGGCAATATGTATAATGGCCGGGCATTATGAATCTAGTCAAGTCAAATCGGGAAATGCAATGAATACTGATTTCAACTTCCCTATTTATCACATTATCTCGTCATTTTGAATACTGCTATGTAAAGGTTAGGCAATTCGATAATTATGGTAAATGAAATAGTCCAAGAGCGAGGAAAGTGAGCTCGGGACCTTAGGGTACCCCGACACGGTTACTTTAGACCCTGCAGACAGAAATAGGAGCCCCCCGGCGGGGCTCCGTCGACTTTAATGCTTAAATAGTAATCCTACTTACCAATTCTATATTAAAACCAATGAGGTAATAACATAATAAAAAAAAACAAGGTTTTATTTTTATATCTCGGCTCTATTAGTGATGGGCATTATACAGAAAGCCCGGTCAATTTAATTATTTGAAAAGGTTTTTATCATATTGCCTACTCATATTGGGCATTTTTCAAATTGCCCGGGTATTATGAATAATTCCGTATTAATCATTTACATAACATATACATACATATAATAAAATTGTAACTCAACGATGTCTGTGTTTTGAAGATAATAAGAAAATTCTATACGTATTTATATTAGCAATAAATGCCAAAAATAATATTTTTAGAAAGTTTTGTTTGTCTGTCGCGGAGGATGTTTGTACGCGCTTGACGCAAAAACCACTTTTATCGGTTTTCACTGCTGGTCTAACTTAAAATATGGTACATGTTTTATCGGATTGATACACCGCCTAGAAGTCGAGTTATCTCCTTATCTGGATGAAATTTGGCACAGGCATAGATTTTAGTCTGAAATAGCACATAGACTACTTTTTATCCCGGTATGATGTTCCCTTGGGATAAAAAAAAAACATCATAAATGGGTTGACTATTTGGATTAAATCAGTGTGTTTTTCTGATTTACATATTTCCAAATTGCTCGTTTTATGATTATTGGATGTAATATTTATAAGTTATTTTTATTACAGTATTTTATCCAAATTTGATTTAACTCTATGCTCATATTTGATGGATTTAGTGTAGGCATCCCAGGTAGGTGTTTTTCTCTTATTATGCAAACATTTTGTTTAATTTCGCTTCCAAGTGAATACTTCTACATAAATAAATTCAGTTATTATAAACCTTTCTTATTGATATCTCTCCTTAGTTATACAAAATTAATTTAATGTGTATTAATATAGGTACCTACCTATATTAGTATATAGGTACCTATATCACCGTGGATGGGTGACCATTTCAAGATACCGAGTTTCCTCCGTGTCTCGGAAAGCACGTTAAGCAGTTGGTCCCGGCTGTCATTTAAAGATCTTTGACAGTCATTACGGGTAGTCAGAAGCTTCAGATCTGACACCAGTCTTGCCAAGGGGTATCGTGTTACCCAGTTACTGGGTTGTGGAGATCAGATAGGCACTCGCTCCATGTTAAACACTGGTACTCAGCTGAATCCGGTAAGACTGGAAGCCGACCCCAACAACAATTGGGAAAAAGGCTAGGCAGATAATAAATATAGGTACCTACCTACATATCAGGGACTGTAGCTAATACTTTCATATTTTATCGGATTCTAGTAGAATGCCAAAAACAAAACAAAATTACTTAGACATTTTTTATTAATTTGTGATGGGTTTGCTCTTGACTCGAGTCTAGGTCAGAGGTGACAGAGACAGAGTCTACGATGGAGTGATCTTACCCTTTATTTTTGATATTAAACACCACTTCAAGGTAATTACTAAATTAATAAAGACTGAGTATTGAAATAATAAAATACTTTGCACGATTAAATCATTTGAAATAGCAAAACTATTGCTTTTAAGAAATTATGCCTCGTCTATCTTTAAACAAACTGAAAGCTTTCACATGTAAAAACTTAAAATCAATATACAGTAAATTTGTTAAAGAAGTCTGTGATACATTTAATGCATACGTGCACAAGAGAAAATGCACACAGAAAAAAATTAAATTCAATGAGTAAAATTTTCCTCTTAAAGAATTTTTGCAGAAGAAATCTCGCTTGACAAGTAAAATTGCAATAAGTGTGGAAGCACTTTTTAAAACAAGTCGTATCAGGACAATCCCGTAAGTACGGTCAAGATCCCTACCAGCATCTTACTGGATTAACTGCTTCCTCCGAGCACGTTTGCTCTTGCGAATCACCACTCAAGCCAGCCAATTAAGGCAAGAGAGAGGTAGGAGCTGTTCTCTGTCGGTGTTCACTAAGACTGGCCAATAAAGGCAAGCTGGAGATGAGCGACAAGACTTCTCCCTGGAGATCAGGTGCGTGAGGGGCGATCCCACCAGCTCGCCACAAATAATAAATAATATTATGTAGAGGTAAAGCAAGGATTTTTCGTAATGGGGCTAAATAGGATTCGTTTATTTTAATCGTAGGTTTGTAAACCTAAAAATCTTTATGTATTTGGAAAAATAGAGTTTTAGAAAAATGGTAATGTCACGATAATAATACACATGGAAGTACAGACAGATCTACTTAAATAGCAAGCTGCTAATGTTAAGATGGTTATGTAAGGTTAGGTTAGATAATAAATTAAGCTCTGAAGTGCATTGGATTAAAATAATTACCAAAACAGTTCTTAAAAGCATGATTCTATTAATAATAAGTGTGTTTATTGACACAAAATACAGGTATAACATACTTATTTGAAGCCCTGGCTCCTGTGCTAGGTAGCTACATGTGTTACAGGAGTCACTATAATGAAAATAATTTTCTACTATGTTACTAAGTTGGATTCTTAAACAACTTGCAAAAGTTACGGTTTCCCAAGCTAGCCGGCGTCGGCATTTCCATTTGACTGCTGTTGCGAAGAAATGCTGCAACAAACTGAGTGGTCAAGGTCTCTCGTAAAGTCCAGACATTTCTCGCGAGTTTCCTGCAATGCAGACTAACGCTGCAACGTCCGAACTGGCAACTGTAGTACGTGCTAAAATTAAATAATTTGTATTAGGTAGTTTGTATTCAATGTTGTATTGTTTTCTCAATAGAACTAAGCTATACTGGTTTGAAAGTTAAAACCATAGGCATGGTATATAAGCGGGAACAATGGGTCAAAGGCAAAGTATTTCATATCTGGTAGGAGGTTATTCTTCGTACCATCTACAAAGCACCTCTAAAATATGGATTTCTCTTTTAAATTCAGTAAAATACGCTCCCGGGAGATGTAACAGGTACAGTGAAGTAAACTGACATGTACCACGCAGATAACAAAGAAACGGCTACAAAGTACATTTCCGTCCTGTTAGGTACCTACAAAGCGGAATTATTCAAGAAGTCCTAAAGGAGTCGAAGGGACTCACTAGCATGACTCAATTGTGGAACAGAGTGAGATCCGACGAGGGTCCGGGGCCTTTTTACGGCCTATATTATTGAGCTATAAACCATAAAAGCTCTTCGCTTTATAAACGCTAAAACAAAACACGGGCGACCGCATATTTCTTGTTTATTCACTCCGACTTACATTATGTCCCGCAATGAACTGGAGTGAGATTTTACGAAGCACTTTTAATTTTCTCGGAGGAGGAAAAATTGCGTGTCCATCGCTGAAATGTATTTAAACTAGCCGAACGGGCCGCGCTGCTGTTCAAACGAAAATACAATTACGAAAATGTATAGTTGGAGTTTCTGTAGACGACTTTGTTCTTCCAAGTTTAAAAAAGTATTCCTCAGTATTTTCCTTGCCTACATACTTTTGTATCGTACACAGAGATTGTAAACCCGAGTGTATAATTACTGTGCGCAACTTTTCCGTTTCCCTCGAAATTTATGTTGTGCGTTGATGAGTTAGACAAGACAAACGGTTTTATGTGTTAGATACAGTGCAACTTCCCGTACGTACACCATGTGTCACGTTTGCGAGCCCTATTAATCTTTGTATGAACGGTGCCTGACTATGGGGCGCGATTCTCACATAGAACCAACAAATCTGTTAGCCCATAATCCGGTTGATGGAATTAGAATTTATCTTCCAAGCCAAAAGACTATTTACATAACCGCTAGATTTGTAATCCCTGAAGGGTAAGTAGAGTACTTTCGTACCCAAACTGAGCCAATGACGAGTCTAGACGCGATATGGGTAGCCTTATCGCTAGTATCGGGCCGAAAATATGATTTTCTTAAAGAATATTTTTGCCATTCATCTCATGAACTTACTTTGTATGTGCTCTTCAATTACAAGCAAAAAATATTGTGCTTAACATCTTTAAAGCACAATATTTTTTGCTTGTAATTGAAGAGCACAATATTTTTTTCTGGCACTTATTGAAACTTAAAATTGATGCATCTTCTGCATCTTACTTTAGGGTGTTGGACGGGCAAGTCTCGGTATCACCTTATTGACAATAAATTCTCCTATCAATATTATGTTGCTGGCATTAGCGAATTGTCATGACTTATTTACTTTATAAATCAAATTATAACAGGAAATTATCTTTTATTCGGTGGTATATTACCATTAAGTAATAAGTTTATTGCTCGTTATATGAATGAAAACCGTATTAAAATTCGTTGCGTGGTTTAGAAGCAGTTTGCGAAGAAACAGAAATTACGTCGACTGACGTTGACGGTGAGTTTTCTTTATACTATTTAAAGATTCTCAGTTTTTACGAGATAAATGGTCTCTTTCTGTTAATAAATACGTGTTTAAAGACTTTTCCAAATAAGAGGACATAGAATATTTCAATAAAAATAACTTTACAATAATAGTCGATATAAATAAATAATAAAACCTCATATACGACGCTTGATGCGCTGGAATTATTTTTCACGTTTATATTGCAGATTTAACATGAAGCATTGGAAAGTATAAAAGTTCTGAAAGATTAATATAAAGTTCTTTGAGAGACAAAAACACGAAGTATATTCTTCATAGATTTCAACATCCCACATAATTGTCGTTAGAAGAACTGTATTCGTATGTATATATTGTTCTGTGTTCCTGTACATTCTGATGTACGTACAATAAATTATTTATAAATAAATAAATAATTGTTAATCCTATTTTTGTGCTGTGGTTGGAAAAAGAGTAAACTCCCAATTCCCTAGTTGGCTATTCTTGCAGTATTATTCATTTGTTTCATAAAAAAAACTCTATATATTATGCATTCCGTGCATTTCTCTACCTCTGAAGATTAAGTCCGTACTGTAAACACCACAGTTTATCTTTAATCACCACGCTTGGCAAACGCCAATTCTGCTTAAAATAGATGATGATGACTTTGATGTTCATAGCATTCCATTAAGATAAGGTTGTGCACAATCTTCTTGTAAGTTTCAAAACTTACAAGAAGATCGTGATAGATTCCTATACCTAAAGAATTTACAGATACAGAATTTTTCATGTTCTTTTTGTATCAAAAACTTTTCTCAGAAATAGAATACAAGATAAATTGTATTTCTTTCAACTTTAAAATTTTGATTCCTCAAAAGATCTTCGAATAAATCCTAATTGTGTGTATCTGTTTCTGCCTTCGTCTGACTAAGGGGGTCTGCAGACGACGGATTTTCTGCACGTACGATTATTGTTCACTGATTCTGTTAATAATCATATTTTGCTTTGGTAAGTTTTGTTCGTTCGGTTACTATATAATCAGAACTTTGTCTATCAGTTTATCACAATTTTTATATACTACATATCTTATTTTTTTCGTTACATGGTGTTACTGAATATTTAAAGTATAATTTGGGTCAGTGTCTCAACAAAACTGGAAAGAACACCCGGTGGGTTCCAGCATTGTCGAGGCGGGGGGGCCCAGTAGCTGTGGCTTTGTCACCCACGGTGAAGCGAAGAAGAACCCGACGAGGAGCCACTTGTCAGGGTTTGAGGGATCAGGGTTTGATTAAGACGACAATGTCACAGCCAACAAGTAGGTTGTGATGCCGTTTGGGCGACATCGCAACTGAGGCGGACGGCGATGTCGTTTTGTAGACCGCGGTGGGAGCGGAGTATTTCGGTGCGCTATGTCCTCAACATTGAGATTAAATAATGACTCAACTTAAACTTCAACTTCTTGATATGAATTATATTGTATAAAAATGAGACGGGACTTTACAATGGTTGGACACGAGCGATCGCGACATTCACAAAATTCAAAAGAAACCACTGTCTATCGTCTGAGGTGCACCTTATAAATGTCAATTTAAAGAAATAGGTCAGTGTGGCTCTCAGCTAGGATACCGCCATTATTTGTTGTTGCAATGTATTCAATATAAATAAGATGCACTATCTCTCCTTTACCTTTTAATGCTATTGATCCGCACGGATCTGCACTGAGAGTTTCTAAAATAATCCATGGAAATGTTACAACACTCAAGTTTTGTGAGTATATATTTTATTTGTAAACTTACAAATGTATATTCATCAAATTTATATTCATACTAGTTTGAATATATAGTTTACAAAAAAAAAAAATGTAACAATAATCAGCCGTTTCCGAGTTTTCCGTTTCAGCACATCAGTGGTTTCCGCGATTGCGAAACAGGTCTCATCTGTGCAAGGTAGCTCGCGCTTTGGCGATCTGTGAAGTGATATCCTCTTCAGTTCCTCCAGTCACTGACACGACGCTACTGAGGTGTGTGAATTTGTGAACGCGTGCCATAACCTCTGTGCCGAATAAAATCGTTGTCGATTTTGTCATGCCTGTACACATCGCCTGGGTCTTCCGGATGTTAATTTTGAAGACTGTGCCTCTTGGAGCAGGTCGTTCAATTTCGCTTGCATGTCGGCGTGTGTATGACTCAGCAGGCATAGATCATCGGCATAGTCCAGGTCTTCCAAGATCCCCCCGTTTTCCAGCATTGTCGAGGCGGGGGGGCTCAGGTCCACTTGAGGACCAAGGGACACGGGGTCGTCCGACGCTCATGTGCGCTCATGTGCTCGGTTTGGTCCCTGGAGTGGACAGAGTGCAATGTATTCTGTTGCGCCGGTGATGGGGGTCAACCCCCAGAGTAGGGTCCGGTGACGGACAGAAGCGGCGGGTTCATGGACGAGTGCTGACACGTGCCCTTGCTCCCGCCGAAGCGGCACAGGAGGACACCGTGGAGTTTAAGTGTGTTGGAGTACCACATAACTACGCTATCTCCCCGTGGTAGAGCAGTACGCATTAGCATTCACCCAGGCAAAAAAAAGGTCTTCCAAGACGCTTGCACAATCCCTACTGTATCCCACGGCGCCTGCTTTCGTATATGCTAAGCATGATTCCCTCGAGAAGGACTATAAAAAAGACGGGCGAAAGGAGACAGCCCTGGCGGACTCCTGCGTGCACTGCGATGTCTTCCGAAATGATAGCTAGATGTTTTTCCGCCGGTTTCGCACTCGTGGTCTATCTCACAAGATCCGTTGGGATAAAAAGTGACTTAGGTATTTAAAAAGCCTTCAATCTTAGGAGATTAAATATTGAAGGAAGCGACGAAAAATTGGTCATGATTTTAATTTTGAGTTTGTTATCTAGGATTTTAATAATGATTTTGATTTTAGTGTAGGATATTTATTGAATACTTATTTAGATTGTAATTCTAATACTAATTGCAATGGTATTTAATTAATTATAATTATGTAACGTAACGGAGGTGGTCACTGGCCCCTGAAACACAGGCGCTGTTACCTAGCTCAGGGGTCAGGGTTTCACATTTTATGTAAATTTTGAAGGTAATAAACCATTTATTTATTTATTACTCGTAATATTCCTTGTGCTTTTCGCTTAAATCTTTCTTTTTCTCGAAGTCATGGTATAAAATATAGTATGCAACTCTTGAATAAAACGGATTTATATCGAGGGCCATGAATCACTCGCGTCGCTCATGATTCTAACACTTGAATCACTCGCTATGCTCGTGATTCAATCATCATGAATCACTCCCTACGGTCGTGATTCAGTAGTTAGAATCCTTCACTTGCTCGTGATTCATCTATGGCCCTCGTTTTAAATCCGTCTTTTATTCACTAGTTGCATAATATACTATTATATGTACTATTATAGGTACCTACCTACATATCAGGGACTGTAGCTAAGACTTTCATACGGATTCTGGTAGAATTCCACAAAAAAAACAAAATTACTTAGACTTTATCTTTGATATTAAACACCACTTCAAGATAAGTACAAAAATTAAAAGAAACTGAGTATTTAAATAATATAATACTTTGCACGATTAAATCATGTGAAATAGCAAAACTATTACTTTTAGGAAATTATCCCAGGTCTATTTTTAAACAAACTGAAAGCATTTACATGTAAAAACTTAAAATTTGTGATATATATTTAATGCATACGTGCACAAGAGAAAATGCACAAAGAAAAATAATGAATAAAATTCAATGAGTATAATATTCCTCTTAAAGAATTTCTGCAGAAGACATCTCGCTTGACAAGTAAAATTGCAATAAGTGTGGAAGCACTTTTTAAAACAAGTCGTATGTAAGAACGAGCGTATGAGGGGAATATAATAAGTTTTATGGGACGCTGATGATAAAGACTTTTCGCATTTAATAATGATATTTTACTTATTATAAGGTGATCTTATTGGGATTGCTTGGCATTTTGGTTATAAAGTCTACATGAAAAAGTTCACTCCATTTTAGTGACATCTTGTACAAACTTAACCCAATGCAGACTTTTCTAAAACTATTTTGGTACCAATTCTTTATACGTTGGTGATTTTTGCGCTGTAAAATGTAGGTATTGGATATAAATCAATCTGCTTAGCCTTTTCTCTTACAGTCTACCTGATGCAGTAAGTAAGTAAATATTGATTTCTCAGTATATGGTACATTGAGATCTTACATTTAACATTGTTTCTCACATACTACCATTGCTGGTGTAGAAATATTAAATAATAAGCTAGGTACATGGAAATCAAATCTAGGTATATTATAAGAATATTATATAAATTTATGAAATTTTGTATAATGTCGAAAATATAAATCATAATATCAAAAAATAAATCACAATGTCAAAAAAATAAATCACCATGTCAAAATATAAATCAAAACGTAAAAAAATACATTGTTTAAGAATTTGTAACAATGTCAAAGTACTAATATCATTACTAAGATTTTAATTACAATATCAAAATGAATAAAAACATATGTCTAAGTATCCAAGCAAATTAGTTGGTAACATTCTCAGGGCAGGTGGTGGCAACCCAGTAACTGGGTAACATGGTACCCTTTGGCAAACCTGGTGTCAGATCTTTTGGCTTTTGCTCAAGAATATATGAGAAATTAAGTTTTAGATATTTATGTAAAAAAATATGTTCACCACAGCTGTACAAAATATTTGGAAACTACTCATTATAGTAGTTCAAATATTGCAAATCACCATCACGACCAGGTAATTAGTTAGCAAGGTTCAGTGGGTGGGTTTATTGCCATACATCGGGCAATTCAGCAACAGTTCGACATCAACCGCAACTGAGAATTTCCTAATAACTGCCGGACGTTGAGCGGGTCCAGGGCCTGCAGTCTCGACATAGCTAACGATCGTTACGTTAACTAACATTCGTTAACTCTTACCACAAAATAGTAAGTATACAGAAGGGCCACTCCCGCCGTTTGGAAAATTGACAGCTAAACTTGACAGATTCACTAGGGTTGTAGTGTTCGTGATATTAAATAGATATTTGATGCCCTGTCTACCCTCTAAGGCATGTAAGCATGATATGATGTATGTTTAGACGAAACCTACCCTTTTTTTTTAAATTCGGAATCAATATAGTAGCAACCCTAGTGAATCTGTCAAGTTTAGCTGTCAATTTTCCAAACGGCGGGAGTGGCCCTTCTGTATACTTACTATTTTGTGGTAAGAGTTATCGAATGTTAGCTAGCGTAACGATCGTTAGCTATGTGGAGACTGCAGGCCCTGGCTCCGATGACTTCGCAATTTATTGCGGTATGAAGCAGGTCAACCAGTCAGCCAATGAGGCGAGCCTCCGCAGTCTGAACTAACGATTGGATAAGTACATCGAGCCAGTGTCAACACAATATGGCGACTCGCTTCAAAGCTTTCTAAATGGAGCAAATTAATTGCAAATCATTGCCCTGGGAATAATTTGTAATCCGTACGTATGAATCAATTTCGATCGTCTGTAAAATTATGATCAATTGAACATCGATTTGAATTAAAATCTAATAGCTATTTACGGTACGCACGACAAATTAGGTTTGAAAATGGTGGTTCAGATATTGTTTGATTTTATTAAGTACTTAGTCATTCATTTAAAGGACCAATACCTCAGGGCAAACGAATGAGGACCGTTTTATAAAACTAATTCCGTAGGTAAACCACCAGGATGTTAATGAAATATTTTAAAACAAAACCATAGAGTGGCAATAAACGAAAATCTCTAAAAATTATGTAAGTTCAAATAAAATTGAAAGAATCGCACGGAATATGACTTTCAATTGTTTTATCAATTATTAATAATTGTTAAGAATAATTTAATTATAAAACAATATATAAAATAACATGAAACTTGTTTGTAAAAAATAAAGTTTCGCGAAAGAATGTCTTGTTCCGCTAACTTTGCCAGTGTATGTAGTTGTAATTAATCGCCAACCTACAAGCCTTTAGCCAGTGCTTTGACAAAAACAGGTTTTCGTCAAAGCAGTGGCTTAAAGTAAGATTAATTTTCCGTTTGGCGTTAACTAGTGTTCGGGTTCGGCGAACAGTTTGTTAACCGAGTGAAATTTGCAATAGCCAGCAATTTACTAAAACGAACTCAGTTTAAATAAGGTGAGCATAATTGTTCTATAACAGGTATAATAGCACCCTTATTTCGTTTTACACTAAATCACAGCAACCATCAACAATCGAAAAGCTTCCAAATGCATCACCATACTTATCATTATCACTATACATTATATAAAATCGCAAAGACGACAAAACTACATTGTTTTTTTTTTGACAATAAGCTACGGGGTTTATGAAGTATACTGAACCCAAAGACCATAAACTTCGTAAGAAATACGTGTATGGTCTTTGACTGAAACATTGTATTTTTTTTTCGTATATTTCCCGTTTGTCTGCTGCAATGCATTCAATTGGCGCCAAAACTACTGACCAGATTCTGTTCAAAGTTTGCACATACATTTCTTAGATATATTATCACGCTATTTGTTATGGAGAGTTCGCAGTATAACAACATGTAGATCGCGACATGTATTAGAACTGCGATTTTAACTAATTTTTAACAGAGTATATTGCCTGTTGGTTTAGATAATAGGCCAAGTCGTTCGTCGTGGGTTCTAATCCCAACATTTGTATTTTTAATTAATCATTTTGCTGTTATATTTTCTAATTGATCTTCAAACAAATAAATAATAGATTTTTGCATATATTTTATATAAAATCAATTTTTTGTCAAAAATTTAACGTGGTGAAAATTGTGTATTAGTTAGAGGGCAGGAGTTGCTTAAACCCCTGACTACAACCCGTGAGTGTCTTCTTCCTTGGCACGCGTTACCGAAGGAGACTTGGAAGTCTCTAAATATACTCGGAACACAGTCGACCGTAACAAAGATATTTACCAGACATAATCGAAAGCCCAGAACTCAAATATATATTGCAGTGCCTCTTTTCCGACACTGGCCCAACTTCCATCTTTCTTAATTCTTTATTGTACACCAAAAAAACAACATGACATACATGTGATAATAAATTTTATGTACAAAGGCGAGCTTAACTCAATGCTGAGTTCTCTTACAGCAAACCCTAGAGTGACAGAGAAAGTTGTCAATTATAGAGGGCAGGCATCCAGGGTAAAATATTAAAATTATATTTGTATGACCTACAGATAATTGTTCCGGCTCTGGGTGTTGTGTATGTGAGTTTATATGTTTGTAAACGCACCCACGATACAGGAAGAATATCCTAGTGTGGGGCAACGCTTAAAAAAAAAAACAATATATATATACAAACTCTCAGACGCACGGGATCGCTCAATGTGGCGACGCCTGGGGGAGGCCTATGTCCAGCAGTGGACGTCTTTCGGCTGAAATCTGCTCTGGAATTTATCCTGATAAACTAAAACCATCTATAATTTAGCCCCTATTTAAAAAACATGACAAAACTGACATTAATAGCTATAGGTCCGTTGCCCTAATACCAGTTATATCAAAAATATTTGAAAAGGCTATTTAACACCGTAAGAATTCCTTCTTCACGAAACACAATATCTTGGTAAAGGAACAGAAAGATTTCAGAAAAAATTAATTCCTAAATATATCTATGATTTTCTTAATATAATAATGACAGATATTAATGAAAGGATTCCTATTAGCGCTGTATTTATGGACATGACGAAAGCATTCGATCTAGTTGATCATAAAATACTATTAAAGAAACTTAATGCATGTGGAATGAGGGGTAATGCACTTATAGAACGTAATGTACGGAAATTAGACGTATTTCTAAAAAGGAAAAAAAAGAACTCAAATATATTTCAGGCACACGTAAAATCACTTTTGGTGTACCACAGGGCAGCGTATTGGGTCCGCCGTTGTTTTTAGCTTACATAAATGACTTTCCAAATCACGTTACTTTTCCTATGGTTCTTTTTGCTGATGATTACACAATAATTGTAAGATATTATAAAAATAGTGACTATGAAAGTGACATCAAAGATGCATTGCAACAATCTATTGACTGGCTTGAAAATAATAATTTAAAATTAAATTTCAATAAAACTAAAATTATGCAGTTTTGACCAAATATGACCACTCCTGACATAAATATAACTTTTGGCGATAACAGAATTGAAGAAGTAGAGCATATACAATTTCTAGGCTTGACACAATAATTGTAAGATATTATAAAAATAGTGACTATGAAAGTGACATCAAAGATGCATTGCAACAATCTATTGACTGGCTTGAAAATAATAATTTAAAATTAAATTTCAATAAAACTAAAATTATGCAGTTTTGACCAAATATGACCACTCCTGACACTCCTGACTCTAAAATAACTTGGAAACAACATGCATTAATTCTTATAACAAAATTAAGTAGGTTCTCCTTTGCTCTATATAAACTTAAAAACATAGTTAATCAGGCAGCTGTTGTAGCTGCGTATTATGGCTATGTAGATTCCATACTGCGTTACGGAGTAATTTTTTGGGCAAATTCCTGCGAGAAAAATAACATTTTTAAAGCACAGAAGAGGTGCATTAGGTCGATATGTAGTCGTAAATCAACGGAAAGTTGCAAACCGCATTTCAAATCTCTTAAAATACTCACATTACCTTGTCTATACATATACGAGACCGCATTGTTTGTCTAGAAAAATATTGAACTGTTTAAAAAAGCTTCAGAGCAACGCTGTAGATCGACAAGACAAGAATGTCGTCACGAATTATGTCTAAGAGCCTCAAAGACTGCCCTTATGCATAAAAGCATCATCTGCATGGTTCCGATAATATTCATTAAGTTACCAATTGTCATTAAAGATTTAAACTTTACACAATTTAAACGGAGACTAAATATTTTTTTAATTGACAAATGCTACTATACCATTGACGAATTCCTTCTTGACAAAATGTAATAAACTAAATGATAATTATTTATTTATGCTTGTCAATTAAAAACTTGACTTATTAATTGTATTCTGTATATTTATTATAATAATTAATTATATCTAAATGTTTATTATAAAAATTTATACATTTTGTTAATTTGTGTAAATATCGATTTTAAATTATTTTATTGTTAAATAGTGCATGCCCTAATGGGTAGTTTTTTGAGTCACCATAATCTAACTATAAGACCTACTGTATCACCAAAAAACACACTAATAAAATCTTTGAAATTGAAAAAAAAAAAGAAAAAACATGGTTGTCGAGGGTGATAGGTGACTTACAAAATTGCGCATTAGGTGCATCATCTTTCGTGGCATGCCATTTCAAGTCTCCAACGAGCATAAAGGTGACCACCAAGCTCGATATAATTATGGCGTTGTTCATATTTTGTTTCTGAATTGCGGTG
The DNA here is from genome assembly GCA_949775005.1 of Orthosia gothica. Taxonomy (NCBI): domain Eukaryota; kingdom Metazoa; phylum Arthropoda; class Insecta; order Lepidoptera; family Noctuidae; genus Orthosia; species Orthosia gothica. The sequence continues at coordinate 1,434,455 of OX459054.1, forward strand.
TAAAGAGTCTCCGCGTCTACATGACCATCCTCGGTTTTCTACGTCTGTATTTAATTTGCATGCTTTGCTATGTAGCTAACATTCAACTGTAGTATCTAATTATTGCAGCTCACTTATAGACCAGATTAATAACTTAAGTGACTTTTGTACAGCTAAGGAATGGAATTCCCTGCCGGTGTCTCTATTTCCTGATAGGATCTACAACCTAGAGGTCTTTAATTTAAGAGTGAATAGGTTACTTCTGGGCAAGCGTGCTTCATCGTCAACCACATCATCGCTTACCATCAGGCGAGATAGTGGTCAAACGCGAGCCTATCGTTGAATAATAAAAACCTCTCTGTCGTCTGTCGCAGCGTAGACAGTGCTTTGGAAAAAATGCTGTTTCTAGATAATGCCGGTGAAACGGGAACGACTTTTCATACCAAAGTAATTTTGGCGAAGGCAAAGTATAATTGCGCTTGCTGTCACTTCATCAGGCATAGAAGCCACTTTGTTGCTTTTAGTAATTCTGGGACAACCAAAAACTGAAGCCCACGCGACTGAAATCGCGGGCAGAAGTTATAAGAAATATTGTGTGATTGTTTTTAAAATACCATTTTCCCTTAAAAAAGAAGGAAGGGAGCGGCAAAAACAGGACTTATAATTAACACTGGGAAGATCCAGGAGATGACATCTGCTGTGAAGAATCACTCACTGTTGCTGATTGTCATAGAGGCAGTGGAACGCGTAGACAAATTTACCTACCTCGAGAGCGTCGTGTCAAAGACTGAGGTTAGAGAAGAGGACATAGCTTCACGAATTGCCAAAGCCCGTGCTACCTTCGCACAGCTAAGACCTGTCATGCAATCACGGAAACTGACTTGAAGGATTGAACTCAAAATCTTTGCGTCCAGTATCAAATCCGTGCTCCTGCAGCCGTATTGCGTAAGTGAATACGGCTGCAGGATTCACAGACGGAAATCCACATCTCGTCATTCATCTCGCATGTAATTGGTCGATTTGGTCGATTGGATAGCGGTCAAACACTTTGCTGCTGAACTGCCAGCTCATAAGATAAATTTAAAAGTCAGCGTGCCTATAATGCTCCTTAGAAATCTAAGCCCGCCAAAACTTTGTAACGGTACCAGATTAAAAGTCACCGATTCACAACGAAACGTGATAGAAGCAGATATTTTAACAAGGTGCAGAGCAGGTGATAGTATTTTTATACCCCGGATTCCTCTCATTCCAAACAATTTTTTGTTTAGTTTTAAACGATTCCAGGTTCCAGTGAACCTATGTTACGCAATGACAATTAATAAAACCTAAAGCCAGACGCTGAAAGTTGCGGGAAAGATCTAAGTATTACCTGTTTTTCGCACGGTCAGCTAAAAGTAACTCTGTCTCATGTTAGTAATACTATAAGACTGTATGCTTTGGTCCCACGCTCCGAAAGGGTCCCGATTACATTCCCAAACTCTGGACTGGAATCCCAAATGGAGGAGAAAGCGTGGTCTTCTCCGTCAAACCTTGCGTCGCATCCGTCGCACCGTGTTGGCAGAAGCGACGAGCAACAGAATGGCGTGGAGCGAGGTGAAGCGTGATGCTAAACACCGATCGCGACGGAAGATTTCTGTGGACGACCTCGGCCCCATCTAGAGGACATAAGTAAGTTCCCTAAGAACGTGAAGACTGTATTTATAAACTAATGTCCACGTGAACGAAGACGCGAGCAACAGCGAGGTTTTAATAAAATCTATCTACTCGTCACCGTAAAACACGCTATAAGCAATGTTGAAATGCCACAAACCGATATCCAAAATAAAACACTACAAAGTGAAAAATAACTTTCTTTGCCGAAGTCGGTGTCTTTGTTACCTATTGTTTTTCGTGTTTCGATACCGACTTTGGAAAAGAAAAAATAACTAGTAAGGTAGTTATATAATAGTATGAATTTATCGATTTAAATTACTACTTAAAGATGACCTGAGGCCTTAGTGCGAGTTTTTACTCACGGTCAATCGCGTTAACGTAAACGTCAATTTGTATTGAAACTGGATAAGCGCCGTCTGGGGACGGTAAGGAGAAACCTCTTTTTTTGTATACATTTTGACATAAGAGATCGTTTACGTAACACGAGTGAGCGTGAGTCACGCGTGAGTAAAAACTCGCACTAAGGCCACAGAATAGCAATAAAAGTTAGTTGGATCCAACAGAACACACCCATCAAAGTTCTATTCGAAATCCACGCGTTTGGGTTCGCGGGCGTTAATTAGAACTGCCAATCAATTAATACACACAATGAGAATTTGAAACGATGTTCAGTGAAGCGTTGGATAAAACTCGCAGATAAATTAACCGTTAGATAGATGCGATCGTCGATCAATCGGTTCGAGTAATTTGTAAAAGTGCTGCAATTGCAGATTTACTAATTTATTTTCTATGGTCGTACCTTTACCTACAGGCTGTAGAGGTAATCATCTGTACCTATATGTTTAAGGGCTGATTCCGTACATTTTTTTTTTTTGCTTAAAAAAAACGTTGCCCCACACTAGGAATTTCTGCCTGTATCGTGGGTGCGTTTACAAACATATAAACTCAACTCACATACACAACACCCAGAGCCGGAACAACTATCTTTAGATCATACAAATATTTGTTCAGTGCGGGAATCGAACCCGCGACACGCAGCGCAGCAGTCAATCGCTCAACCACTGCGCCAACCGTGCGCCCATGATACTGAATAACTTGCCCCTAGGAACCTATGTGAGATTTCCAAAAGAGATACCGAATTGTCATTCAAATGTAATCACGATGACACAAGGTATTTTTCCCTATCAAGTTGACACCACGTGCTACATAAGCAAAGTTAACAAGGCTAAAACAAATCATAAAATAGTTGTATAAACTAACAGCCTGCACAGTTTATTAAACCTGCCAATCAATCACTAAAACTGCGAGAATATCAAAACTGTTGCCATACCAGTGAATAAAAACTCGCAGATTATTTGACCTTTAGAACAGTTCGCCGATCAATTTGTTTGTGTAATTTGCAAGCTGATGCAACTGCAGCTTACTGTAAGACTGAGGCTATGTTAGGAAGCGATTTGCGATGTGACTAAGAGGGTGAAATTGGATATGATCACGGTGTTGACATTATACGCGAACATCTAAAAAGTCTTCTATGAGACCATTCGACTTTTCTGAAGTATTGATGTAACCGATTCCGTGGTTTTAATATCTACCTATTGGTGCTAATCGCATAAAAAGTCAACGATTGTATTGTGTTAAGCGTAGTACACTTAGTGTGATCGTCATCATTTCAGACGGTAGAAGTCTGCAGAGGCAATTATTTGTCGTGCAAGTGGTATTTAATATGGAATAAATCACTTATGCAAGGCCTAAACATCATTTCTGAGATGCTTTGTCAATGCATTTAGAAGGGTGATTTAATTCTTCATATACCGCAGGTCGCGTCGCCCTCTAATGTAGCCTTGGCCTTCGAGTGGCCAACCATGTCCAGAGACCGGAACAAACTTTGTTTAAATTTTAGACTCCGTCCGTAACTTGACTCCGGACCGCCCCAACTGTGGCCATTGAGTATTTCCAATAAGTTACTTTTACATTGAAAACATTTTTGGTTTTATTTTTATTACATTCCAATTCGGTTCTAACGATTCTGTTTTAGAGGTAAAGGTTTTTAGGATTGGTTTATTTTTGAGGCTTTTATTAGCTGGGATTTTGTTCTGTCTACCCGTGTATGCGTAATCCGTGTACTTACTCTGTCTATCAAGGATCTCTGGACGCTATTGTAGACCGCTGGTAACAATGCACACATTGTGGACCACAATGGACCAACTAAGCGTGATAATGTCATAATCACCACACCTGCAGAAGGTTGTCATGGCGAGAACGTACCTATTGTTATCTGGACACTAACGGATGCTGCCAAACATTCACACAAGTAAGGATCTGATAACGATTAGCATAATATAGTATTGGGTTTCATTCTTGACCTGTAACACAGAAATTTTAGGGCCACGTGGTCCGAGCTTTGCCTCAAGAAAATGCTATACTTTGATGACACTGAACTTGCCGTGCCGGAGCTTCATTTTGTAATAAAATATCACATAGGTTGTATCTTTTTTGGGCTCTTGATGACATAACATCTCAAGCTTGACTTGTTGTAACTTGCGTACGGTTAATTATAATTTTCCTATGGAAATCGCCTCTGATCAAAGCTTCCTGGATTTCCTGTTTGATGGTAAGTCACCAAAAATATCAAGCTTGTTAAACAGTATTGGACGTGACCACATAATGTTCTCCATCACTTTAACGAGGACTAAGCTCAATAGTACTAATCCACAGAGCAATATATGCAACATACCTGTTCCTGATATCCCGAGACCTTTGACGTCAAAGTGCCACTCAGAACATTACAGACCAAACTACGTAAGCGAGTGTGGCTCTATCTTACTTAGCTTAGTGCCGAGCCACGGGTGGCTAGCTTTTACAAAACAAATCAGTGAACCTTTCAATGGAGCATTACTCTGGTTGCGGGCCACAGATGGTGCCACAGTCTGCCAACAGTTTCATGTAGCCGAGCGACAATTAAAACATCCTCTGCAAACTTCCACACTTCTTGCCTCCTCACAGGAATAATGTGAAAACTTTAACTTCTTTTTTACCACCAGCCGACGTCCGCGTCGCTTAGAGCTGCTTGTTTATTTACATTGCGGTAAACACTTTATAAAATAATGGTGACGTTAATAGCCTTTGATGGATCATGGCTCTCTGTTCTGATTTTTAACTTTGTTTATCCACTCATCTACACTATATATAAATATATCTATACTAATCTATACTAATATTATAAAGAGGATATATTTGTATTTTTGTATGTAACGAATAAACTTTAAAACTACTGAACCGATTTCAAAAATTCTTTCACCGTTGGGAAGCTACACTATCCTCGGGTTACATAGGCAGCTTTTTACCCCAGTATTCCTACGGGAACGGGAACTACGCGGGTAAAAGGGCGAGGCGTCCGCTAGTATATATAATATTATAAAGAGGAGAGATTTGTATGTTTGTACGAATCTATTCTGGCATATTTTTAGGGTTCCGTAGCCAAATGGCAAAAAACGGAACTCTTATAGATTGGTCATGTCTGTCTGTCTGTCTGTCTGTCTGTCCGTCCGTCCGTATGTCACAGACATACGTCCGTATGTCACAGACAAACTATAAGCACTATGCTGTTCAAACTTGGTGAGTAGATGTATGCTGTGAACCGCATTGAGATTTTCACTCAAAAATAGAAAAAAAAACAATAAATTTTGGGGGTCCCCATACTTGAAACTGAAACTAAAAAATTTTTTTTCCATCAAACCCATACCTGTGGGGTATCTATGAATAGGTCTTCAAAAATGATATTGAGGTTTCTAATATCATTTTTTTCTAAACTGAATAGTTTGCGCGAGAGACACTTCCAAAGTGGTAAAATGCGTGTCCCCCCCCCTGTAACTTCTAAAATAAGAGAATCATAATACTAAAAAAATATATGATGTACATTACCATGTAAACTACCACCGAAAATTGTAGTAGTAGTTTAGTATTAATACGTCATAAATCGTAAACCGCAGTTTACCAAGTACGGAACCCTTCGTGCGCGAGTCCGACTCGCACTTGGCCGGTTTTTTTTTTCACTATAGGTACCTTACTCACTAACTTGTTTATTATGTATCACAACTAAAAAGTGAAAAATAACTTCAATTTCGGAAGTCGGTGTTAAAAAACGAAGAAACAAAATCAGGTGCACCGAATTCCGAAATTGAAGTTATTTTTCAACGTGTAGTGTTTTTTTCGAAGTCCGTTGCATTTTTTGTCAAAAGGTTTTTATTTTAGTGTCAATTTCTACTGGGCTACAATATTCGTTAACATTTTAGTTCTGACATCCCATCTTCGAATCTTTTGAACCGCAATAAACCATTTTCTTATGATAAGTTCACAACTATTTCAATTTCAGTATTTTAGAGCAGAAACAAAGTAATACTTAGCTTCTAAAGCTTCTCTTTACAGTCTCAGAAATTCATAGAATATGTGTCTTACGTCTACGCCAATTACGTTATTCTCCTAATTGCCACATCTTGGAGTTCTATTCAACGTAGCACCTGTGCAAGATCTTGTCTGTGTTCCTACGCTTTTCTATACAACTTCTTGGCAAGTCTTACTAAGGAACTTAAAAGCGAAAGGAAAAATTAATCTTGGTATAACATTTCACGCAAACTGCAATTTTCCTTGAGGCTGTTGGTGGATTTTTAGCTATCAGGGATAGATTAGTTAATTACTACCTACTTAAGAAAGTCACACTGAAACTTTTTAGAAAATAAAAAACGGAATGATGTTGAAAACTGTTAATATTTTTATTGCTTTTCGAAGTTGTATCCGTTCCTTTGTAATCACGGTCGCATGCGCAGTCTTCTTTAGGAATCGCTGCCACGCCTTTTTCAAACGCAGCCACGGCATGTTCAGGGTTCATAACACTGTTGTTAAGCAAGACCGCAACAAAAGTCGTAATAAATTATTGAGTGATTTTTTTTCTATTCTGGTCAAATACATTTCGACGCACAATCTGCAGACACTTTTAAAATTGCTGCCAATTTGTAAAAACAAATGATACAGATTCCCAAAGAGTTCCTAATTTGAAATTTAAATAAATTTTTCATCGGCTGCAAACAAAGTGTTCGCTAAACAAAAAACGGGCATCTATGCATCTTTTTGTCCACTCGATGCGGCATATTTTTTTGGCAATTTCATATTATATTAGATGTTTTCATCATTTGACAAAATAAATACCTACGTATAGATTGTTATAAGTATAGCTTAATAGATAACCACTGACAAACGTAGCCATGTTATCTAGCTAGACACAGTGTGCCATGACGTCACGCTAGGCGCACGCAGATTGTTAAATTGGAACCCAACCATTGGTAATTGCTATCCCAGATCTGAATTATATAGGATCAATCAGCTGCTGCTAATGCTGTCTTCATTAAGTGTATTTCCTGGTATCAAAATGGCAAATTCGATTGAGGTAATCGTTAACTTGACTCTTTGATATGAATAAAGTTGATTAGATTCTTCGCACTTTTGTTAGATATAGACGATTTTCATGACTCTTATATTGTAAACGTATAACTCAAAAATCGTAGTGTGGCTGCATCATAGACACGGCCGTGTGTTGTACGTGAATTCGTGAAAATAACGGGCTCTCGGAATTCCATGTTTTATTATTACTTTTAGTTTTATAACGAACTAGCTTCTGTCGGCGGCTTCTCCCGCGTGAAAAGTGTTTTCTTAACCCAAGGGAACATTATACCGGGATGAAAAGTAGCCTATGTGCTATTCCAGAGCTAATCTAGCTCTGTGCCAAATTTTATCCAGATTCGTCCAGCCGTTTGAGCATTAAGAAGTTAAAACATACAATCACACACACACAAACTTTCGCCTTTATTAAGTGTGATTCTTTGTTACTTTAACAATATAATGGTGTATTTTAATTTTGGATGTCGATGATTCTAACCGTGCAGTTTTTTGCCGGTTTTTCTCCATAGGAAATGACCAACCATAACCGTTCACCTTTTGTTAACCCCCGCCGGAAAATGTATGTGCATCTGTGTGTCTGTCTGTGGCATCATAGCGCCTAAACGGATGAACCGATTTTAATTTAGTTTTTTTTTTGTTCGAAAGGTGATTTTGTCGAGAGTGATCTTAGCTATGTTTGAATTAAATCGGTTCAGCCGTTCAAAAGTTATGGGCGTTTTATTGTTTGAATAAGGGTGTTTTCGCAAGAAAAATGTGTCGGGGGTTTATAATTTTGAAATTTTACTTGTTTAAAAATAACTACAAAAAATTGTTGGTGGTAGTTTTTAGAATTAACAGAAAACCTTTGTCTCAGAAAATATCAGTAAAGACTGGAATATTTTAACGAATTTGATAACCTTGAAATTCTCATTTTATGAAGAAACCTTCATGAAAGGTACGTGTATATAAATGTATTCATCTAACATACGTTTTCCCTCCAGGCCGCCCACAACTACTGTACACGTTTGCTCTCTAGATTATTGATTGAAATAGGTATGTCCCATAATTCCAATCCGATACTAAGATCTATTTACATACCATTTATGCGGTGGATAGAACTGGGATATCTCTGTTAGGGCAAATTAATATAGATATGCAACAGGTATGGAACCTGACGTATTATTTATTAATGTTTATGCTATGTATATCTACAGGAGAAATATAAAGGAAAAAGGTATCTTTATTCTGTATTTCATCCTCAATTTATCCTAAATTAACTTATTCTTCTTATTTTTCTTTTCGATTCAATGGAAATCTCTTTAGATTAACAAAGTTAAGTAGGTGGCCCAATTATTAGGGACGGTGCCAGAATTCATATCATATTTGGTTTAATATTTTTTGAACAATTTTTTTTTTAATATTTCTTCTGGTATCATTAATATCGTTTGTAGTAAGAGCCAACAAGGAAAGCCCGCTCCATGTTTTGAAATTCGTGATTTTTTGTCTTATTTAATTGTGGGATCGTAAGATCAGGGCTGGATCAGGATCAGATGGTTCTTTGAGGAGAACCTGATCGATCGTCGGCCAATCAAAATCAACATACAGGCCGTTAAGAAAGGACAGCAATAGGCCATACAACATTAAAATATGAATGTTTCAGACTACACTCGAGTAAATACAACATTTTTAACCAGTGCAGGTATTAACCTGCACTGGTTAAGAATATATAATAATTTTATTTTGTTTTTAAAGTATGCTTTTCTGACGAATCAAAATTTCAAATACTCGACAAGAGATCATTCGTCCGGTGACGCCCTGGATATCCGTCTGACTAACTTTCTGAAAGGGTAAAACATCAGTTATGAGTGTTACTGCGTTCCAGACTGAAAAAAACATTACTGTTTTGCCCTGGACGGGGAACTCATCAGACATGATTCCACCAAGCGCCAGTTGATTGAAACTCTCATCAAAAAAATCACAAAATATTTGTATAGAGTATGCCACAACCCACAGAAGCAATTCAAGAATAATAAATTTAGCAGCAGTAATGAGCCCCCAATGCTGCCCATCACAAAATGTTAGGATTAATTTTATTAGATTTCTTTTAAGACGCTTATTTTTTTACGAATAAAAATTTAATAGATTAACTTTATGTTCTTATGGTGTTAATATTACACTCTTATAAATATAAAAACACGAGACCTACAACCAATTATTTGTTTAAAAAAACGGTGAAACTGAATAACACAAAAATCTGAGTACTGCCCCTAATAATTTGCCCACCGATGGTATTTTGGGTCCAAAAAGCCACGCCAATAGCAGAATCAGTGGCGTTCAATAAGTCCTCTAAAGTGCAGGTGTATGGGCACTAGAGAGCAGTGGTGGCCCAGTGGTATTGGCCGCGACTTACAAGTAGTAGGTCGTGGGTTCGGAACCAGGCAGGCGCTTTACTTTGTGTAAATTATTTCATCACCACTTCTCTCAAAAACGGTGAAGGAAAACATCGTGAAGAAACCGACATATACTAGACCAAAAATTCGAAAACATGTGACATCCACCAACCCGCACTGGGCTCGCGTGGTGGTTTACGGCCCATCCCCTCTCACAGAAAGGAGGCCTGTGTCCCAGCAGTTTTCCACTGCTGGGACACAGGCCTCCTTTTTTTTTTTTTTTAAACTTTGCCCCACACTAGGAATTTCTTCCTGTATTGTGGGTGCGTTTACAAACATATAAACTCACATAAACAACACCCAGAGCCGGCACAACTATCTGTAGGTCATACCAATATTTTTTCTGTACGGGAATCGAACCCGCGACACGCAGCGCAGCAGTCAATCGCTCAACTACTGCGCCAACCGTGCGCCAATAAATAGGCTGATGACGATGATGGGCACTAAGGACACTCCAGTCTGTCATATTCTGCACAGGGGTACCACCCCTCACATTGTGGGTCAGATGGGTCTATAAAATCCTTCTTTTAACTTATTAAAAACCATTGTTTTAAATTTTACAGTAAGGAGGTATTTCGTATATATTGAGAACAGCCCATACAAGACGTTTTAATATTTAGTTAAAATCGGTAGTTTCTAAGCAAGAAACGCCTTTGTTGCAAACTTTGTTTTCTTAAAGTTAAGATGAAAGATGAAGGCAGTGAGTTACGAGGAAGTTTATATTAAACCTACCTATACATACATGCGAAGATTACGGCCAGAATGTACATAATCGTTATATATTCGCGTATAGGTACTTCAATGTAACATTTTACGTGTGAATTGTACTGGAAGATTTCTTTGAGTATTCTGGAATACTTAGTAAAAGTAGACACTGTCGAGAATTCTTTGCGTTAGTACCACAAGCGTTTCTTTTATTTTTACATCAGTAGGCAGAACAGCGTTTACTTATAAACATAAATGAACTATTTTCTGTGTGAGTGTGAGACCAAATTTCTAAACCTAAAATACTTTAAAAAAAACACGTTATTTGTTCATCATGATCATCATTTCAACTGAAATACGTCCACTGCTGGACATAGGCCTGCACCAGGCGTCGCCACATCGACCGATCCCGTGCGTCTCGTATCCAGCCAGGTTATCGGTCCACCTAGTGGAAGACTGCCCACTCTTTTCTTCCTTTCTTCGAACTGGAAGACGATGCGTTATTTGTTCTAAAAATATTAAACACAAAAAGCGTGCATTGTTAGAATTTTAAACATTTTATTATAATCTGATAAACGTTATTGCGCTAAAGTATCCATTGTATTCTTTATCTCGTTTAGTACACAACAAACAGTAAGGATATTGAAAAGCTCGCAAAGGTTCTAAGCGTAAGCTGGTTAGCCTGGCGACCTAATGGGGTTACTATCCACTGAGTCCGGGAACTGAGCGTATTTGTGTTACCAGACTTTGTTTATTTTACAGACATGTCTTAAAGTTGATCCTGTCGAGGTACTCGACTAAACGAGGAACTTAGCCAATCTACTTGTCACGTCGTAAATATTTAAAGACTACTTCTCTACCTAAAAAGTAATGGTTTTATAAGCAATTCATTTCAACATTTTGAACAGACTTTTTTATTTTGTGATGTGAAATACAATTTTTATGTAAGGATTTATTTACCAAAATAGCACACGTGTGATTTAAAAATAACAAGTTGCCATTTGTTCGTTAAATTGGACACAACCGGCGTTGAAGCGAACGGAATACATCGACGACCAAAACCTTCGCTTCATTGACTTACAATACAAGTTTGGCTTTCACCTAAGAGAAGAGTGATTTACAGGTCGTAAATAACACTCGATTTATTACCTCTGTATCCGTTAAAAAACATTTATTGATATCTAAGTACCTAAATAAAACTACCTTAATTCGTCAAAATCCAGTTTCAGTACCACTTCCTGAAACGTAATTAAAGAAACACAAACACAAGTTTAATATATTCCACTTAAGTTACTGTTGCTAAATAGCCGGATACTTAAGTTGTGAAACTGTCGCCCGGTGTAGTCAAGCAGAAACCGCTAGACTTATTAAGTACGTACCTACCTACAATTAGGTACTAGCCTCGGGAGATTCTCGTGAGCCCTTTTTACAGTTGCCAAAAGTCACTCAATATATTTAGGTCGGTTTCAGCCAGAGTAATTTGTGAAATTTGAGCTCAGGGAATGTTTGCCTAGCCACGCGGCCACGCCGTCAGATGTGATAAGGAGAATTCTGTATTATTAACTTTCTGGGTGTCCGAAGAATGTCTTATTAGTGCGAATTGACTTGATAGTTGACTTTATGTTTGTTCAGGAAGTTGGATTTCATTACACGTTTATGTTCTCAAAGCTATAAATAGTAATGCAGTATAGACTGTGAGACAGGAAGGCTCTGTTTTAAACCACAAACTAAGAGGGCAGTGTTGGTCCTCCATACTATAGACTTATACAGGATGTAATGGAGAGATGCTATCATCTATACTTATCTATAATATAATCTATATTTCTATACTAATATTATAAAGAGGAAAGATTTGTATTTTTGTGTGTAACGAATAAACTTAAAAACTACTGAACCGATTTCAAAAATTCTTTCACCGTTGTGAAACTACACTATCCCCAGGTGACTTAAGTTTAACTTTTTATCCCTATATTTCCACAAGAACGGGAACTACGTGGGTGAAACCGCTAGGCGTCTACTAGTATTTTAAAAACTGCTTCTGTCCGTGTATATGAACGACACATACAAGGGCAGGAGCTGTATTTAAAAAAACCTGTTTACAAAATAATACAACCTTCTTCCAAATAATAACACTACAAAGTGAATAAAATACTTCAATTTCGGCAGTCGGTGTTCTTGTTTTTGTTTCTTCGTTTTTTGACATCGACTTCCGAACTTGGAGTTATTTTTCACTATGTTGTGTTTTTATTTGGAAGTCGGCTGTATGTTATAAATATGTTTTTATCAACGTTTTATAAGTGCCCATGTAGGCCTATGTGAAATAAATAAAAATTGATTTTGGTTTTTGATTTTTTGACTCGTAGATATGGAGATACAACACGAAACTGTATCCCCGATTTTGTTATCAATCAGATTTTTTTTATTAACTCCCCAATGGTAGCAAAATTGTAGAAGTGTCCACGTAAAAATGATAAAACATACAATGCTATAGATATAATTTATTGAGCGGACCAGTTCATAAAGTTTCCACTTCAGTTTCACTCGTTTAAAATACAAACGTCATGTCAATTACAAAAGTAAACAATGCATTAATTTGGTTTGTACGTAATTTAGCAGAGAATTTTACTCAAAATGTACCAGGCCCCTCAGAAAGTATTGCGAAAAAAAGTTTTTATATATGGGAGACTGGCCAGTTATAATGTTTTTCGAAAATATGATTATTTATAAGTAAAAATAAGTAAGTTCCAATTTCAAAATTTCCCTCCACATTTTTTGCGAGTTAATTCAAAGTATTGTGTCTCACTGAAATATGGATCTGCGCCGGGAACATTTTAGAGCTATGATTTTATACGATTTCAAGTGTCGCCTGAAACCGGATGAATCGTACGATAGACTTCAAATGGCATTCATGGATGAAGGCCCTTCCAAGGCAACCGTGTATCGTTGGTATAACGAATTCAAGCGCGGTCGACCAACTTTGGGGGATGACGAAAGAAGCGGTCGCCCTTTGACGGCTGTTACCGAAGAAAACGTGCTAGCAGTGAAAAATTTAATCCAAGACAATAGGCGAATTACATATCAGGAGATTCAACACATATTGAAGATTGGATCGGGAAGCGTTCACGAGATTCTACACAGCCATCTTTGCGTGAGGAGGATAGTATCACGCTGGGTGCCGCACAACCTCACCGATGCTCAGAAGCAGGCCCGGGTGGAATGGTGCCGTGATATGCTTAACAAATTTGAAGCAGGCTCGTCTCGGCGTGTTTACGACATCGTTACAGGTGATGAGTCCTGGATTTATCAATACGACCCAGAAACCAAGCGCCAGTCGACTGTTTGGGTGTTTCAAAATGAGCCAACGCCTACCAAAGTGAAGCGATCTAGAAGTGGGGGTAAGATTTTGATCGCTAGCTTTTTTAATTTGACTGGCCACTTGGTATCAATTCCCTTACGGGATCAAAGAAGCATTAATGCCGAATGGTATACTACCAAATGTTTGCCAGAAGTTTTCTCTGTTATAAGCAACAAGCGACCAAACACAGGGCTCCGCGGGCTACTGCTCCACCACGACAATGCACCTGCGCACACCGCACTCAAAACGAGGGACTTCCTGGACAGCACGCCAGTCAAACTCCTGGGTCACCCTCCTTACAGCCCTGATCTAGCACCGTGTGACTTCTTTTTATTCCCAAAAATAAAAAATCTGCTCAAAGGGATACAATTTTCGTCGCCGGAAGATGCGCTGGCTGCGTTCGAGCAGGCTGTAAACGAGGTGTCTGCGGCGGACTGGAAAAAGTGTTTTGAAAACTGGTTTAGGCGCATGAATCTTTGTATAGAGGCTGGTGGAAAGTACTTTGAAAAGATTTAATAAAAATATATGTACGTATAGAACAATTTTTTTTAGTTTCGCAAAACTTTCTGAGTGTCCCACGTATGTAATTGAATTCTTGCCTTGAAAACTTGCCCAGCCTTTGCCCAATGAAGTTGGGTCGGCTTGCAGTCTAACCGGATTCAGCTGAGTACCATTGGTTTACATGGAGCGACTCCCTATCTGACATCCACGTACCCAGCTACTGGGATTGGGATTTCGTGGATTTTCACTATCTGTAACGACTGTCAAAAATCTTCAAATAATGACCGAGCAGTATACTATTTTAGGGTTCCGTACTCAAAGGGTAAAAACGGGACTCTTTACTAAAACTCCACTGTCCGTTTTTCTGTCACCAGGCTTTATAGGCCGTGGTAGCTAGACAGTTGAAATTTTCACAGATGATGTATTTCTGTTGTCGCTATAACATCAAATACTAAAAACAGAATAAAATAAACAACCTCCCATATGGTGTATACTGGATTATGGATGCAGAGGACAGGTAATAGAAACACACGTAATTTGAGACTGATTATTTATTGTGCACGGTAGGTATACGAAAACATAATACACAAGTACCCACATATACAGCATTCTCCCCTCGTAGTTTTTTATAATTCCAACTACATTTTTACGTTGGTGGTAATACAATTATGGGCAACACACAAAATTAAAAAAAACTCATAAGTTGGTATGCACAAATACCATAGGTTGTATGAATCTGTAATATTTATGTGGCTTTGTACTTGTTCAACAATGACACGAAGTAGCCTTTAACTTAACATTTAATTTAGGACCTTATTTAAATGCACGCAGGGCATTGTTTAAATTGTGATCTACTTAAGCCATAGAACTGTTAAGAACTAATCGGATTGAACTCGTGAACAACTATTATTATATTAAAAATAAAATTACAACTCGAGTGTATAGGGGATGAGTTTTTTTGACAGGTGAAACCGATGGGGCTAGTCAATATCAAACCCAAATCTTTTGGGTGGTATGCGTGTGCGTTTAGGCCGTGACTGGGCGTCCACTGGCTGCGGCGGAGTCGGCGTCGCGCGCGGCGTGGAGCGCTCGGGCGCAGGCGCGGGTGAAGTCGCAGGCGAAAGCGCGGGCGAAGGCGTTGGCGAGCTGCGCGGCGCGACTGATTCGGGACCTGCGTCTGCCGATGCGTAGCTATCAAACGCGAGGTCATTATTATAACCAGCTGAATGATCACGATGCAGCTGATCTATATGCTTTTTATGAACATTCCCGTTGCTTCGAACATAATATGTCAGAGGTCCATCGCGGTGACATACAGTACCAGTTTCCCATTGAAAAGTATTATTTCTGTACAATTTAAAATATACGGAATCTCCCTTTGAGAATTCCCTCAAATGACCTCCTTTGTTGATAATCTGCGCCGTCTGCTTACGCTTCACCGTATCGGCTACACAGGGCCGTAGCAGGTCAAAGGTCGTGCGGACCTCTCTCTTTAGCATCAAACTCGCGGGCGTTTTTCCGGTGATGGTGTGTGGAGTCGATCTGTAAATCGACAAGAAATCTTCCAAAGCTGTCTCTAGTTCCACCCTCTCGCGCATAGCCTTTTTTAGAGCGGTTTTAATAATTTCAACACAGTTTTCTGCGGCTCCGTTGCTACTCGGTTTGTAGGGCGTTACCGTTATGTGATGGATCCCTTTGTTCTGTACATAGTTAACAAATTCTCTGCTATTGAAGGGTGGTCCATTGTCTGACACTAGTTCATGAGGAAATCCAAATTGACCGAATAAATGACGCAATTTGGATATCGTGGATTTCGCTGAGGTACCGGTGACCCTAAAAGCTTCGATCCACTTTGAGTGAGCATCTATGATTACGAAATAATATAACGTGTTACCCGCTAATGAGAAAAAATCGCAATGCAGACGATACCATGCTTCCTGCGGCCACACCCACGGGTGCAGCGGCGCCGGCGCAGGCGCGGATCGCTCGCGCGCACATACATAGTTGCGTGCCAAACTTTTGCACTTAACGATGCCTTGGTGTGTCTCGTGCAACTGGTTTAAAATTTGTTTACGCAAAATTGTTGGTACAATCACACGATGCCCATACAGAATGCAGCCTTGTTCTATGCTCAAGGAATCTCTTAAATTGAAATATGGCTTGAGATCGTCGCTGTTACAATATAACCAGTTTGATTTAATAACGTTTGTGAGTTGCTGCAAAATTTTGTCGGAAGCCGTGTACTTAGCTATACTCTTATAGTTAATCGGTGCGGAGTCTTCGACAAAATGTATGTAGGTATCGATCCGAGTTCGCTCGTTATCATCTGGAACCGGTATTCTAGACAAACTATCGGCCAAACAGTTATGGCGCGTGCCTATACACTTTACTTCATAATTATAGGCACCCAAAATTACCGCCCATCGCTGTAGCCGGCTGGCGGCCATAAGCGGTATTCCTTTTTTTTCGCTAAATATTGATGCTAACGGTTTACAATCCGTAACCAGCGTAAATTTCCGGCCGTAAATATAATCATGGAATTTAGTTACGGCAAATATCACCGCCAAACCCTCGCGGCAAATCTGTGCGTAGTTTTTCTCGGCGGCGGAAAGAGTGCGCGAGGCGTGCATCACCGTGTGCTCGCGCCCGTCAGCGGCGCGCTGCGAAAGCACGGCCGCAACGCCGCCCGGCGCCGCGTCGCAGGTCAAAGACGTCGCCAACGTCCTGTCGAAATGCGCGAGCACAGGTGCCTCTACTAATGACATTTTTACCTCTTTGAACGCGGCATCACATGTTGCATCCCAAAAGAACTCCTTTTCCTTTTTTAATAGTTCGTACAACGGACTTAACACACTACTAGCATTCTTTAAAAATTTCCCGTAATAGTTCACTAAACCGAGAAAAGCTTTTAATTCTTTAATATTGGTCGGTATCGGCGTGTTGTTGACTGCGTCTATTGTTGTTGCTTCTGTACGTAACCCGTTTGCGTCTATGATATATCCCAAATATGACACTGAGGTCTGAAAAAAACTACATTTATTTGGAGCAACGCGCAATCCACAATCTGATAAAATTTTAAAAACTTTAAGGAGCCGCTGCCAATGATCTTTGAAGTTAATACCGGTCACGTTTAAATCGTCTAAATAACAAATCACGTAACGCATTCTAAATAATTTATCCATCATTCTCTGAAACTTATTCGGCGCACACTTAATACCAAACGGTAATCGGTTATACGAAAACATGCCTTGCAACGTCACTATAGTACACAATTTCTTCGAATCATCGTCTAACTCAAATTGTAAATATGCGTGGCTAAGATCGATTTTGCTAAAATATTTCCCACCCTGAAGTGATGAGAATATATCATCAATCCTCGGAATCGGATACTTATCTTCGACCAGTACCGGGTTTAAAGTTGTTTTAAAATCACCGCAGAGGCACACGTCACCATTCTTTTTGATGACAGCTACAACGGGGGTCCCCCAATCGCTCCATTCGACGGGCGAGATGATACCCTCGCGCTGCAGCCGCATCAGCTCCGCATCCACAGCCGGACGCAGCGCAAGCGGCACCGGCCGCGGCCGCCGCCATACGGGAACAGCGCCGCTTACTATTTCCAGCTTTATCTTAGTTTTATTAAATGTACCAATACCGCTGGCAAAAACGTCGGGGAACCGTTGCGCTAGTTTGTCACAGATGTCCTTATTCTTAGGTTTTGAATCTAAAAAATTTACAGTCTTATTGATACTGACATTTGGGAAATCTATACTTAATGCTCGCATCCAATTTCGACCCAGCAACGACGGACTAAATTCATTATCAATGACGACCAAGTTTAAATTATCCGCGGTTCGATTGTCGATTTTAACAGAACACGAAATTTTACCCTTCGGTTTCACCTTTTGACCACTATACATTTTTAAATTGGATTCGTACGGATACATTGTACATTTCCTAAAATATTTTTTATATGTAGCGTACGATATAATACTAATAGCAGAGCCAGTGTCACCTTCCATTGTTAACCATACATTGTTAATGTTTACCTTGACTGTCCACTTAGCGTCCGCCTCAGCGTCGTCACTCAGCTGATAGACATCCAGGGGGCAGTCCTCGAAATCTGACCCACCGGTCGCCGCCTCCTCGTCCGCCTCACTGATCACAATATGATGAACGTTCTTCGGGTTCTTCCTAAAACGGCACATTTTCGCGATATGACCTACATCACCGCAAGTGTAACACGCACTATTTTTAAACGAACATTGATCATGGTGATGTCGTCCATCACAACGGTAGCAGCGCACTCCGGACGATGTCGACCCTACCCGGCCGCCGTCTCCGTAGCCTCGACGCTGGAGTCCCACCGGGCGCCGCGAGCCTCGAGCCCGCTCGCCCCCGCTGCCTACCTTCGAGTTGTTTACACGATCTAAATATCATTCTCTCGGCGATCAATGACCTCTTCGGCGAAAGATGTTCTTCGACTAGGGTTACGATCTTATCGAAATTTACTTCCTCCGGGGCGTCAGGGTAACATAGATCGATGATTAAATCCAACGGCTCGGTACCCACAATCGCCACTAAGTATTTGGAGTATTCTGCCAGTTTTACATCTTGAATCGTAAACCACGCTTTCAATCTGCTGACGTAAGTTGACCACACATCGACATTCTGTTTAAACTCTTTCAAACCACTGAAATCCGGTATTTTATCTTTAGACATGATGTACGCACTCCAAATCACAAATTACACCGACTCTAATAATTAGACTCGTCGCCAAATGGTGTATACTGGATTATGGATGCAGAGGACAGGTAATAGAAACACACGTAATTTGAGACTGATTATTTATTGTGCACGGTAGGTATACGAAAACATAATACACAAGTACCCACATATACAGCACCATACAACAAACGTGATTGTTTTGCCGTTTTTTTTGCGATAATGGTTCTGAACCCTTCGTGCGCGAGTCCGCTCGCACATGGCCGGTTTTTAGGGTTCCGTAGCCAAATGGCAAAAAACGGGACCCTTATAGATTTGTCATGTCTGTCTGTCTGTCTGTCTGTCCGTCCGTATGTCACAGCTACTTTTTTCCGAAACTATTAGAATTATGCTATTGAAACTTGGAAAGTAGATGTATTCTGTGAACCGCATTAAGATTTTCACACAAAAATAGAAACAATCTACAAATTTTGGGGGTTCCAATACTTGAAACTGAAACTAAAATATATTTTTTCATCAAACCCATACGTGTGGGGTATCTATGGATAGGTCTTCAAAATTGAAACTGAATAGTTTGCGCGTGAGACACTTTCGAAGTGGTGAAATGTGTGTTTTTCCCTGTAACTTCTAAAATAAGAGAATGATAAAACTAAAAAAAATATATGATGTTCTACCATGATCGATGACTACCATGTAAACTTCCACCGAAAATTGGTTTGAACGAGATCTAGTAAGTAGTTTTTTTTAATACGTCATAAATCGTAAACCGCAATTTACCAAGTACGGAACCCTTCGTGCGCGAGTCTGACTCGCACTTGGCCGGTTTTTATTATTCAATTGTACCAACGGCTTTAAATACTTTTCGAGGCACCGAAGAGTCTCGGTATGTTACGATGATCACCTAGTTTTACCAATAAATAAAAGGCAGTGACGAGTAAGTCAACATAATATTATGATACTAAGTTAATTTACATACATGGAAGTGGACGGTGAAACATGAGAAATGTTGACATCAACGGATTTAGGTCACTTCCTAATGGGACGCTCGTAAATAGGGTTGCCTTAAGTCCCCAATTTCGGGAGAACGTCCTGTTTACCTATACGAGTGCCTCGTATCCGATGGTAGTTGAACTATGTACCTGTTATACTTGTATTATTTAGGGAACAAGAAAGGAGCCGCGTAGAATATTAGCTTTGTAACATGTCTTTCAAAATGCTGAAAAAAAAAACAACATAACAAGGGCAGTGTACCCACATATCGCCAGACAAAAAGACATGCTAATGTCTTCTAAAATAGGCGGCAAACCTATAGCCAAAAATATATTTTGAAAATTATTTATTGGAAGTCTATTGAAATAAAATGGCGCGTGATGCTTATCGGTTTTCATGTCCTATTTCGTAACATATACGAACGTTTTCAGACCTATACATTATACACAAACATAAATACGACTTTTAACTTTCAGCTTTATTAATATTACTCATATAAATGTACGCTTTATGTTGAAACGGGCAACATTTATAGCCATACATTTGATTGCTGACCTGAAAGAATCCTTTTTGTCGGCCGTAATATCGTAAAAACGTTGGAAATTATTGAATATTTTGTTCAAAACATCTCTGGGTTATGTGAATAGAACGATAATATAAAGAAAAACTTTATTCGGTTAGAATAAAATAGTAAATCGAAGAATTCGGTTGATTGAAAATATCAGTTTTCTATCTCAGTATTTTGTTAGTAGATTGTAAAAATATGTATAGTTATGTAGGTTTGAATATACCGCAGAACACTTATTTGTCTACCGTATTTATTTTCAGGGGACAAGAATATGCCTGCCTCTGTTTTTTTTATTAATGTTAAAAAATACTAATTAGCCTGCTCTCCGTTTTTCCTCAAAAGAGGGTACACCCTTGTGGTTCAACAGACTAGGTTTTAAACATAGGCCTTTTCAATTTTCAGTTATCACCTTAGCCGTTGTACTTATTTCACTTCATTACTTTTACATAATTGAATGTTAATTTGCCATAAAGGTAATCTGGCTTGTTTTGTCATGTTTTTTTTTTTGGTCTCCCGTAAAGCTAGGTTTGTGAAAGTCAAAGTCAAATCGTTAATTTCAATTACACAAATTCAAAAGTGCCGCTTGGTGGCTACCAAGTGGCACTTTTGAATTTCAAAGCGTAAAGTTAAACATTGTTAATCATTGATTCTATGTATGACCTATGGTAGAATCACTGTGGCGTTATAAAAAAGAAAAAAACCTCTAAACGCCAAGTTAATACGTAAAAATTCGTTGTATCTAAGGTTATTATAATATAGCGAAATTATATATAAGAGCACAAAAGGTGAAAAATACTTGATTATTTAAATTAAAAACACCCAACGATTGTGCGTATAGAAAATAGCTATCTAAAATGTTATTAAGAAAAAACTTAGGAATGGAATTTTAGCTAGGTTTGAAAGTATTATTCTGAACACATGTGCCTATCCTCAACGAAATTGCAACCGGTTAAATTATAGCTTGAAGCATTCGGGTGGAAAGGAATTCTTAACGTCATAAAGCTAATTTTCAAACCGTGGAAATTTAAAAGATAAAACTATACTAACAACCAAATAAAACAAAAACCATACTTGGTAGTGCGGCTGGTAGTGTCGTTGCCAAATAATGCTAAGATAGCTTCTCGCCGGGATCTGCGCCGGACGAAAAAATACACCGCTCCCATACTGGATTACAGACTGACACCGCTCCGCAGTTCTCGTAACAAAACTCATTGAAAAAAATATATGGAACCCGTTGAAAATGTACGGCATCACGATGACTGCAGGCTCACAAGGGGTCAAGCGCCCTGCCCGAACGGAGGGGCTGGAGTCGGCTTCTATAAATTGATATCAGTTTTCATAATATAACACTTTAGTTGTCACCAGCATTTTTCTAACAAGAGATTTCACTTTTCCCAGAGAAAATGGTGTTATGACTAGAGGCAGCCTGGCCATCCTTCACGCCATTTCAAATAATATCGACGCTTTTAACAGTTGCTATTAAAAATATAAATAATTTGGTTGGCGGTTTCTCTGCCATGACTTTACTATGAACGGACATACACTCAGAAAAAAATGTCTTCTATTTTCATGTCAAACGAAATTTGAAAATTTAAAAAATGTACCCAACCAGTTTGACATTTCAAAACAAGAGGCCATACCGAAAATTCTTGTACGAGGAGGGATCAAAAAGTAGTGAGAATGAGATAGAATATAATGACTATTGATAACTTAATAATTTATTTTTATACATAGTTTCCGAGTCTCTCTACACACCTAGTCCAGCGCTTTTCCAAGGCCTTTCAGGAAAAAAGTTTTGTCATGGTCCTGCAAAAAGCTCTCCACGGCATCCATCACTTCGTTATCGTCTTCGTACCTGTTTCCCCTTAAGTATTTTTTCAATTTGGGGAACAGATAAAAATCGCTAGCCGCCAGATCTGGTGAATAAAGGGGGTGGTCAACCAATTCGAAGCCGGCTTGCTGAATGGCAGCCATCGCAACTGCCGACCTGTGCGCGGTTGCGTTGTCGTGATGAAACAGCACGCCCCTTCGTAAGTTTCCCTCTCCTTTTCGCTTTGATGGCATGCCTCACCTTGGGCATTAAAGCTGCATAATATTGGCCTGTAATAGTGGTTCCACGCTCCAGGTAATCAATCAACAATATCCATTCTGAGTCCCAACATATTGAGGCCATAACCTTGCCGGCCGATGCCACAACACGAAACTTCTTCGGTGTCGGTGATGATGGCCGTTTCCATTGCGAAGATTCCTGTTTTGTCTCGGGATCAAATTGATGGACCCATGTTTCGTCCATTGTTACGAAACAAGGCAAAAAGTTTTCAGAATCTTCTTGAAATGTCAAGTCGATTTTGATTCTGACTGTCGGTTTACATTCTCGGCACCCATCTTACGGAGACTTTTCTCATATTTAAAGATTGTTTCAATAGGATTGACTACTGCCATATGAAATGCCCGTTTCTTGAATTAAGTATCGGATGGTAACTCTTCCATCGCGCATTACAATTTTCTCGACTTTCCCAACATTTTCTTGGGTGACTGACGTCGATGGACGGCCGCAACGATGTTCGTCTTCCGTGCTCGTTCTCCCTACTCAAAATTGAAAAGCCCACCTTGCGACATTGGAATATGGCGGAGCAGACTCTCCTAATGTTGCCTCCAAATCGCAATGAATCTCTTGCGTCGTTAACTTTTGTAAAAGGAGGTATTTAATAACGGCTTGCACTTCGTTTTTCTCCATTTACGAGAACATGTTCCAACACGAAGCAAACAAATCTTCGATTCTCTTTTGTTTTTTTCTGAATGTAGTCATTTTAGAAAAAAACAAAAGAGAATTAACACAACCAAACTGCATGTTGCAAATTGCCCGGGCATTACGAATAATGCCGTATTAATCACTTGGTCCCTCACATATATAACGAAATTAAAAGGAAAACTGTCACAGCTAAGCAAGTTTTACAAGTTTACGAGTAATAGTTAACCAACTTCTAAAATGTACTTGGCAAAGTAAAAAAAAATATTTTCGTTAGAGCAATGTTTGGTGCTTATTATTGTGGTGAATGTAGCTGTTTGTACAGAACCCTCGGCACACGATTCCGACTTGCACATGCCCGGTTTTATTTATGAAATTCATCTGGGACCGTTAATGAGGGCTTCGTGATAATTACCGTTATTATGCACACATTTCCTACTTTATACTATTATACCCATGAGCATATTTTTAGTGTAAATAGTGGACCAAAAACAAATGTTATACGTGATTAATCATATGAGGTGCTAGACAAATAAACTATAAAGACATAATGGTAATAATCACAAATTCAAACGCGGTAGCCCTTATTTTGACAATCGTTATCACTGATAGAACGCCAGTGTTAATAGAGCCTCTTATAACAGTGTATCTAGTCTACAGTCACTTCTGGGTGAGTTTCTATTTTTAGGCTGCATATAACATATTCGTGGGTGTCTTCAACCCGTTTGGAAAACATGTTGACCATATGATTTTGCCTAATGATTCCTTGAGGAGGTTGCGTAAACGCTTTCACATAAGCGATTATGCTCCATCCCGTATCGATTCCTAAGTATCGCTTTGTAGTCATAACTTTCAACCCATCTATAACTTCCAGCTAATGTTATTATGGCTCCGATGCATAATGAATGGTGTCAGCAACACTTCAGCGTCTATTCAGTGTTTAGTTTACTAACTATTTTGATGGGTCTTTTGATATGTAGACGTGGTGTGAGCCTTCGATGTATTGTGTCAGCACCTTTTGTGGTTGACTTCGTCGTGTTTTGTGATTAGGTGTAATATCCTGTCCTTGTGCTTCTACTGGGTATATGTCTATAGGTGCATATGTGACCCATTTAGAGACGGAGGAGTCAGCTGGAAGCGAAAAGCACAAGACCGGTCGATGTAGTCACGCCTGGGTGAGGTCTAAATCAAGCATTGGAAGTGTTTCCACTGGAATGATGATGAAACCAAGTAAGAATTATGAAGATCTAATATGCGATGATGGCGGCACAAAAAAGTTTAATCAATGTTCCTGAGTGTTTAACAGTAACAGCCTCTATAAGTTATAAGCTACATATTATCTTAATGATTCATCAAAAACTGGAATATAGGTGTCTAAATGAACTCTAGATTGAAAACGTTAGATCGTCTCAGGTAATGGGTTCTAATCTGGCAGATGAAGTAATATTCCTTTATAACACACAATATTTAAGATGAACATGATCCAACATATACTTGGAAATGGAGGTTTCTATACCAAGTGTTCCTTCACACATCACACATCATCAGCCTATTAATGTTCCCACTGCTGGGACACAGGCCTCCTCTGTGTGAGAGGGAATGGGCCGTAATCCACCACGCGGGCCCAGTGCGGGTTGGTGGATGTCACATGTCTTCGAATTTTTGGTTCTAGGACATGCCGGTTTCCTCACGATGTTTTCCTTCACCGTTTTGAGAGCAGTGGTGAAGAAATAATTTACACGAAGTAAAGCGCCTGCCTGGGCTCGACCCCACGACCTACAACTTGTAAGTCGCGGCCGATACCACTGGGCCACCAGTGTTCCTTAATTTGGTATAATTAGAACTGTAATTTTGGGAGTCTGAACACGGGATTTTATCGATCATACTACTACCTATTGTTTGTTTTTAGATTCATAATAATATATAGGTAGACGGTAGATGAAGCCGGTGCTTGGTTTTTGTTGTCAAATAATAGCGCTGCCATCCTTTGTTTCCCAGCTTTTCAATTAAACGGTAATTCAGTCAGCGTGGCCCGTCACTAATAAAAACGGGTAATTGGTGTGCTCCCAAAAATTATACACGGCGAGCTACAGATTGTTCATAATTTGTGGCTGACAGATGCGCTATCTTTGGGAGAATCTGGATGGTTATTACTTAAATGTTTTTGTAGGAGGTGTTTGACTATTTTAGTGCAGATTTATCTACGGTAATAGGCAAATAAATAATCATAGCGGGCCACAAATTTTATGCATGTTGTATACCTATCAAAATAAAGCTCATCACTATAACTGTGCCTTCACTTTGAAAATAAACAGCAGACAAAGTCAAAACTCTGACAGCACTGCAGATACAGAAATAAACATTAATAACAGTTTTCAGAGAACAGAATTGCAGTGGCTTTCATGGGAAAGAGTGGGTCAACCTATCAAACTTTCCTATTTAAGAATACTTGGAATGAGGCGTACCAGCTAAACCACTTTATATGTCGCATCCTCTGACGTCACATAACTTTTAATCCCATCAATCGCATACAGAAAGCGCTTCATATATCGAGATAACTACGCTGGTAATTTTGCTATATTTACCTGAAACTTGTTTGTTATTACACAAAAGGCAAGTTTTGAGTGTATGGTGAGGACTAAATTGCATCTCAAAAGTTTGAGGAGAGCGCGAGACAGTTACAGTCAGCCTTTTATGGTATTAGAACTGGAGGACTTATTATTCCAAACACTTAGACTCCTTTATATATTTATTTTAATTCACATTTTCACATCTTGTTAATAACACAGTAGTACAGACAGAGCATAGAGCCAAGATGGCAGAACACTATGGGTGCGTTCAGCAGTACTTAAACAAAACTACAATTAGGTGCGTTCATAATATTTAACACTCCCCCTCAATTACAAAGTGAATGTTTTTCATTATTAATACAAGGCTAAAAAACACTATTATTTAGTTTTTAACATTTACTTGTAATTGGACAAATCTACAAAAAAAATACAGTTACATCTTCCCCTTAACACATATTTAGAATATCTCCCCTTAACATATTTTTAAAAATTAGCATTTATCTTCCTTTAACAAAAAAAAATGAAATCAATATCATATTAAGATTAATAATTTGAGACTATTTCTCCCCCTCAACATGAAATTTTTGATAAGACAAAAATAAAATGTTGCTACAGTCCCTATCTATAGTCTTTTACAACACTGAATTACAAAATCATACCTAGAATTATAGTTAAAAAAAAAAATGTCTTACACAAGGTTCGGCTTATAGCAGTAGTTTAGTCAGTATAGTAGTATCATTTACATAGTTTAGCTTTAGCATGTCTATCTATAATATAAAAATGAATCGCAAAATGTGTTGGTAAGCGCATAACTCAACAACGCCTGGACCAATTTGGCCAATTCTTTTTTTTTATGTTCGTTGAAGTTCAAAGATGGTTTTTACGGAGAAAAAAATTATAATAACTGCCGGAAAAAAATAAAAACAGCCCTTTTCTTTTTCCCATACAAAAGTTTTCTAACTAAAACGTAGAGTCAATTTGAGCTTTATTGCTATTGTATAAGCTATTTTTGCTTTGTGTAGGGTAAGGTAGTGTAGGGTAGGGTAGGGTAGGGTAGTGTAGGTTAGGGTAGTGTAGCGTAGGGTAGTGTAGCGTAGGGTAGTGTAGCGTAGGGTAGGGTAGGGTAGTGTAGGGTAGGGTAGGGTAGGGTAGTGTAGGGTAGGGTAGTGTAGGGTCGGGTAGGGTAGTGTAGGGTCGGGTAGGGTAGGGTAGTGTAAGGTAGGGTAGGGTAGGTAGTGTAAGGTAGGGTAGGTAGGGTAGATAAATGTTTGGTGTTTTTATGGCAAAACAAAGTTTGCCGGGTCAGCTAGTGGATATAATAAAGTTATTATATAGTATACAACAAATTTTAAGGTATTTATGTATAAAGTACCTAGTCAGTTTCAGTTACAAATTACTACACTAAAGTCTATCTTTAACACTGTATTCTTTCAGAGTAGTTACATAATATTTAATTTATTACAAAAATATGCATGTTTATTTTGACATAATGATTTTGTTAGCGCATCAGCTATGTTTTGGTTAGTTGGTACATAAGAAAGTTTTATCTGGTGAGTTTGTACAGCATCTTTAATGAAATAGTATTTTATGTCTATATGTTTAGTGCGCTTGCTATTTTCGTTGTTTTTTATGATATTTATTGCACTCTGATTGTCAATCAGTAGATGCAACTCCAAGTTAGTACAATTAAGTTCGCTTGATATGCCCTTGATATAGATTAATTCTGTTACAGATAGTGCACCTGCAACAAACTCCGCCTCTGTAGTAGACAATGCAACAGATGTCTGCTTTTTGGTGAACCAAGAAACTAAGTTACCACGGTAGAAAACAGCACAACCGCTTGTGCTTTTCATATCTGACCTGTCTCCTGCCCAATCAGCATCTGAGTAGGCTGTTATATTTTTTGTATCCGATTTTGTGTATATTAATCCTTTGTTCATAGTAGTTTTAAGATAACGCAATATCCTTTTACTTGCTTTCCATAGTTCAGTAGTGGGTCTGTCAAGAAATCTGCTCAGAAATGTGACCGAAAATGTAATATCTGGACGGCTGTTTATGGATATGTATAACAATGATCCTATTAGTTCTCTGTATGGAACATTTATTATTTCTTGTTCTTTATAATGTCCATTAAAGTTTACTTCCATCGGTGTATTTATAGATCTACAGTCTTGCATATTAAATTTAATTAAAATTTTCTTTATTAGTTCTGTATGTTTTATTTCAATTGTATTCTTTTTTCTAGTGATTTGCATTCCTAAGTATTCTTTAATTTCTCCAAGATGGTTGGTATTAAATTCCTTCTTTAAAATGCCTAATATTTCTTCATCCTTACCGATAGTTAAAATATCATCCACAAAAGGAAGTAGAAATGTCTTGTCCTTTTTGTATAAACAACAATCATATTTTGATTGCGTGTATCCTTGTTTGGTTATAAATTCATGAAAACGTTTGTTCCAACATTTTGGTGCTTCTCGCAAACCATATAAAGCTTTCTTTAATCGTAGTACCTTCCCTTGAGGTATTTGTACACCTTGTGGACATTTAATATAAACTTCAACATCCAAGTTCCCATTCAAAAAGGCTGTAGGCACGTCCAGTTGATTGATAGATAAGTCTTCTTGAATTGCATGACTTAACAATAGTCTTACCGTTGACAATCTCGCTACTGGTGAATAACAATTATACGTGTTATCTTCTTGGAAACCTTTGGCGACTAGTCTTGCCTTTTTGATATTATTTTGTTTCGTCTTAAAGACCCATTTTGTGTCAATTGCCTTTTTACCTTTTGGTAGGTTCGATATATCCCATGTGCCTTATTTTTCATGTGACTCTATTTCCTTCTTGATAGGTTCTTCCCATTCTTCTTTTCTTGTCATTGCAGTATTGTAATCTTGTGGATCTCCTGTGTATAAACAGTATGCTGTATAAACCCCATAGTCATCCAATCTCTTTGGTGCAGTTATTGTCCTTCCAGTTCTTGTCATATTTGGTTGTATATATTCACTTTCTCTTTCAATATCATCATTTTCATTGTTCTTACTTGTATTTTCCATTCTCTGCTGTATTTGTTCATCCAAATTATTTTCTCTCTTTCTGTTCTGACTTCTCTGTCCTTCTTTTGATTCCTCTGAGCTTTTCTTCTTCACATCAGTTTCTTCTACTAATCCTTCTTCTGCTTCTTCATAATATTGATAAGTACTGTTCTTTTCCTCTTTATATACATAGTCATTTTCATCAAATCTCACATCTCTTGAAATTATTATTTTATCATTGTCTGGATCCCAAAGTCTATAACCTGCTGCTGAGTATCCTAGCATACGAGTTTCGTTCGCTCTCTGTTCGAATTTTTTACCTCTTGGTATTATATTACACCATGCTTTACTTCCGAATGTTCTTAGTTTTGTTAAATCTAGCTTGCCACGCATTATTTCTTGTGGTATCCTATTATTTAATGCTGATGTTGGACATCTGTTTAATTGATAGCATGCAGATGCCACTGCCTCTCCCCACAGGTGTTTCGGCAGTTTAGTTTCTATCATTAGTGTTCTTGCTTTGTTATACAATGTCCTATTCATCCTCTCGGCCATCCCATTAGATTGTGGTGAATAAGGTTGTGTATATTGTATTATGATGCCTCTATTACGACAGAAATTCTCTATTTTGTTGTTCTTAAATTCTCCACCGTTATCACATCTTATATACTTGACCTTTGTTTCCTTTTCGTTTTCTAGCTGCCTTATATAATCTAGTAAATTGTTGGTAGCCTCACTTTTCAGTTTCATTAAATACACCACACAAAAGTGTGAGAAATCATCTATTATTAACTGGTAGTATAGCTCACCGTGTATTTCAGGTGTTGACATAGGACCTGCCACGTCTGTGTGCAAAAGTTCTCCGATCTTCTGTGACCTCGGCTTTTGTACAGTGTTAAATGGTAAGCGGGTCGACTTGCCTAACATGCAGGGTCCACATGTTCCATTGGTAACTGGTAAATTCATAATTTTTAAGCTGTTGTTGTTCAGGTGACCTAGACGTCTGTGCCATAACTCTGA
The DNA here is from genome assembly GCA_949775005.1 of Orthosia gothica. Taxonomy (NCBI): domain Eukaryota; kingdom Metazoa; phylum Arthropoda; class Insecta; order Lepidoptera; family Noctuidae; genus Orthosia; species Orthosia gothica. The sequence continues at coordinate 1,464,185 of OX459054.1, forward strand.
ATTGCTTGCACTGCAACATGAATCACTATATGAAAGGCATATTTTCATTTCTAAGACAAACAGTTTACCTATACTTTTACCTAATAGTTTCTTTTGTGTTTTGTTGTTCAAGATTTCCACATAATTTTCACTGAAATTTACACTACAATTGTTTTCTATAATTTTCTTAACAGATAGCAAATTAAATTTCAAATTTTCAACTATCACCGCTTCTATAGTTACCCCATTGCCATTACATTTCAAATTAATAGTGCCTTTTTTATTTGCCGTTATATATTCCCCGTCAGCTAAGTATATTTTTATTTCTCTGTCCATTTCATGTATATTAGTCATATGTTTAACAAATTTTTCTTGTATTAGATGTTCTGTACAACCAGAATCTATCACCCACTCAACTAAATTACTATCTACATAATTACAATTGTTTTCAATACCTGTCAAGAACATAAACCTGTCCTCATTTTCCTCTTCTACTGCTGTTGCTGCTGCTTGGTGTCCTTGTCCACTTTGTCTTCGACCTCTGCTTGCATAATTATTTTGTCCTCTTCCACTGTAGTGTTGTCCTCGCCCATGCTGTCCACCATACCATACTCCTTCATTTTGTCTGACATTATAATGTCCTCTGCCATATTGTCCTCCTCTGTGTTGTCCTCCTTGCTGAACTCTCCTGGTCTGATATCGATCTCCTCCTCGAGATGTATTGCGACACTCTCTTGCAATATGTCCCATTTTGCCACAGTTAAAACATTCTTTATTTTGAAATGCTGCATAGCTAAATGAAGTACTTTGCTTTGTGGTTCTATTCTTCAATTTCAATTCTGCATCCAGCAATTTGTTTTTTACATACTCCATTGTTAGGATCTCTGTTGACGTTTCCATTGCTGTAATTAATGGTTGGTATATTTCTGGTAATGACATAATTAGGTAAGTGACCTTGTCCGTTTCTTCCATTTTTGCAATGTGATCAATTTCTCTTACAATTTTATCATATTTATAGAAGTAGTCTTTCAGATTTTCTTCTTCCTTGCACTTCATACTTAAAAGTTGTTTTCTCAGAAATATGTTTGTGAGAGTACTTTTCCTTTCATACACAGTTTTTAGTTTTTCAATCATCTTGCTCGCTGTCTTTTCATCTTTAATATATTCAAGTTGATTGTCCGCCAACGCTTGTATGATTATGTTTCGCGCCTTCGTGTCCATTTTGTTGAAAGCATCTTGGGTTATACCTTCGCTTTTTGGTGAAAGTGCTTCCAAGCATTCTTTCAGTTCCATGAATTTTTTTATGCGGAATAGCCAACTGGAGAAATTTTCACCACTAAATATTGGTAGTGATATTGGAAATGTAGATGACGACGCCATATTTTTTCTGTTCCGTGAGTTTCAAAAAAAAAAACTTGTTTTTGCAAAACAAACTTATAAGTCCTTACAACTGTGCCATCTGGCTGTTTCCTGAGCCCATGACCTTTTATGGTATTAGAACTGGAGGACTTATTATTCCAAACACTTAGACTCCTTTATATATTTATTATAATTCACATTTTCACATCTTGTTAATAACACAGTAGTACAGACAGAGCATAGAGCCAAGATGGCAGAACACTATGGGTGCGTTCAGCAGTACTTAAACAAAACTACAATTAGGTGCGTTCATAATATTTAACACGGAACATTGTATGATATAAAGTTATTACCACATCGCTGAGAAGCGTTGAGAAGTATGGGATAAAATAAAAAAATGTGTTTTACTCAACCTTATCCTAAGTAAATTACAGTTTTGCATTTTATACCCTGGGATTTAGGGGAACTATTTAGATTGTAAACTCAGTAGGTAGATACCTAGAATCCTCAGGGGAAACACTGTTTCAGTTTCCCCAGGGATGTGCCCTAACAGGCGTTGCACAGGGGGGTTCCGGGGTGGTCTTTTAAGAGGTTACCCCTTATACCAGCCCTACGGGCCCCTAAATCCAGTCCTACGGGCTGATGGTGATCATTTGGGTGGTTTTAGTGAGGTCCCACACTCCCTGGTCTTGTCCCCAAAAGTCCAGTCCGTCGTTTGAAGGTTTTCTCGAGTTAAAAAAAAAAACCAGCCAAGTGCGATGTAACGGTTAGGGGCCAGGCAGGTAAATTAAACTCTCGAAGAGAGGGTAGATACAAAAATTTATTTAAAAAAATATTATATAAAATAAAAATAGAAACCCAGCAAGAGACTGGTGTGAGTTCTCGACATCGAGCGCGTGTTAGGTTCTAGACCGCCGAAAGAAAACCACTATCCTGTAGTTCCAGAACGTAGGTGACTGGTGGCAGCCAGGTAGGTAGGTCGATCTTCGTATCGGAGGGTAGCACGTAGGGTAGTCCAGCCTCAGCCCTTGTAGCAACACGGAGGATTGTCCGGTATAGAAGAACCCTGGAATATTCCGAATTAGGCATTTTAGAAAATGACCGAATTCGTACCACTGACTGCAACATCCTGACAACCGTCGAACATGGAATCTACGGTGGAAAGCGGTGATCTAGCATCAATTAGCCATCAAGATGAAGCAGTCTAAGCAGCGTGGTACAATTTAAAAGCATGATGAATTATAAAATGATAACATCTAGTGATGTGAGGTAGATGGAAAATTTTATAACAATAATATTAACAGAATTTTACAAAACAATTACTTCCATTGACTTACTACCACTCACCAATACTACTTGAACAAGGAAAATAATAGATGAAAGGATGAAGATTATTTAACCGTCATGACCCGTTACACCTATGTTACGGTCATTCGGTGAAAACATAAAAGTTAAAATATGGTGTTTAAATTAACAATCACCGTTGATACACCAGCGCAATTTATGTGAATCAACGGTTCAAGATTCAAGTGTCTGAAGTAGGTATTATTACAAAATTTACGAATAGCGAAATTTTAGCAAGTCATGCAATGATCACTTATATCTAGATAATATAGGTTTTGCAACACTCACCCAATTTGGGGTTACACTGAGATTAATTAATTTTCTATTGTCCACGGTAATGTGCAGGTAATGCAAGAAATATTTCTTTCTACGTGACTATAAGAAGGTGGCAGAGGTATGATTAGCCTATTCCGACACTGTCACTCTCTGCTGCGTAGTGTCAAGTGAACGCCGGTCGAGACTGACTGGACTGACCGTTCTCGAACCGCAGGAAGTCCGCGAGCGTCAGTCATACCTATTGAGAGGGAAGTCAACTACCAACATTCAACAAAACAGTTCCGTGCGCGGAGTCTGCGACAGTATTTAATTACTCATTGCAGTATTGCCAGTTAAAAACATCAGCTGCAAGCGCAATTAGGTACTTTTTATTTCCTATTTTTTTCTACTCAGATTCAGATGCGTTAGCAGCCGAGTACAACGTTACAGCGAGTCTGACTCGTGCACCGAGGGTTCCGTATAAACAGCAACATTGACCAAAATAAATAGGTAACAGTACAAACGTTCATAAACGAACATTGCTTTAACGAAGGGACAATATTAACTTTGCCGTTCGAAAACTGTTGTCCCAATACATCATATACAATTTTTTTACTTTTGCCCGTACATTTTATATGTTGGTCGACTATGTTGCTCGTAAACTTGTAAAGCATACTTAACTGTGATAGAATGAATTTCGTTATATATACTATTGCCGTGTTTTTTTTTCACATATCCAAAAGCAACCATTTAGCTGGCAGGGGGGTGGGACACTTGACTCTAACAAAAATTAGAAATTTAAAGCTTGATTTTACGCAAACGGATCCCTGAATCGAAAAGTCGTTTTCATAGACCCGTAATATTTTTGAATGGCCTATCCAACGATACCCCACACCATGGGATAAACGAGAAAAAAATCACTTATTTTTTTTAATTAATTCTTTTAACACTTTGTCGGCGATATTAATATGTATAACCATGCCAAATTATAGCTTTCTAGTACTAAGAGGCTCTGAGCATCCTAAAGAGGTAGATATCTAGAAAAACATGGTATCTACATTCATTCTTTACATTCTGAAATTAAGATTTACAAAAAGCTACTACAGCTTCGCGGCGCAGCTAGCAGAAAATAATCTTAATTTTATAATAGAAAATTATCCTTACGACAAAATTCACTTAGTAGTTTCACAAGCTCAGTCATGCGCGTGCCGTGAGCAGCGAAAAGCGAAAATTAGAGTGCAGTTGGAAACCAGCATTTTACTAAGCAAATTTTAAACTGTTTCATCACATTAATGTTTTCGCACACCGCTGAAAATAGCGTGGGATTAGTCAAATCAGGGAGCGTGCATTTCGTCACTTCCATATTTCCATTTATTTTGAGCTCATTCTACGTAGTTTTGATCTGTTGATGCATATCATGTCGCTTGGGTACTTAGGCGACGAGCTGGTTGTTGCTAAGCCTTCAGTAACTAGCGCTTAAATGCTGGACGTTTGAGTATGCAGCACTAAATCAAATAGATTGAGTTCCCGGGAACTATCCGACTAAACTATTGTAAACAGGTCAGTAGCCGCTAAGTGCATACGGTGATTTGGTTTCAGAGGTAACACACAAACACGAACTGGACATTTATTTAGCCTGCGATATAATAAAGGTTTCTTTTCCTGCCAAACGTTCAGCCTCGGGCAGTATATCCCCTTGTTTATTTTTTCATGCAGCATTCACTCAAACTGTCCGAATCAATGGGGCCTGCCCCTTCTCATTTTTTTATGCTGATTCACGTCCGACATAATATTAATTTTACGTAAAAAGAAGTGCATGTGGAATACACGCAAGCTTACTTTATAAGGTAAGGTATAAATGTTTTTCAGAATAAATGGCACGCGAACTTTTAGTACAGAACAGTTTACATATTATGCAATAGAATGGCATTGTTAAGTAGTAAATACCTAAACTAAACGTTTGTTCACTAAGTAAAACCACAACACTGGCGTGTCAAGTCTTGTTGCACTGCAGTTACATTGTAATGATAAACTCTAGTTGTGGAGTTCTCGAGACTTCTCCGGAGAATTTAAAATACGAATTCTTTATTCAGTCGGAGGTACCACGGGTTTGTTATTCCCGAGCTCACAGCGTTTAAACAAAGTTAAGATAAATAGGGAAAATTTTAAGTTAAGCTGTGATGAGTTTTATGATCATAGTAGCGACCTCGTTGTTACAAAGATGAACAGCTGTTACCGTGGAAGAATCCGAATAAAGTGCGGCGCCACTTACACTTGGGAGTGTGAAGAAATTGGTTCCGTGAAATACCGGCAACGACATATTGATACATTATACAACATGGTGTAGAGAATAGTTATCGATTTTCGTTGCATTACTCGCTATTTATTGCTCGATGTTTAGAAGAAAAATTGTGGCGACTTATGGTCACGTCGTGATTACTTTCTGTGTGACACGTGCTTATTCTTTTGTGAGGACGGAGTAAATTAGCAATTTGTGTGAATAGTGAAAATTTCTTATTTCATCACGTGAAGGAAAACATCGTGAGGAAACCCGCATGTCTTACAACCAAAAATTCGAAGACAAGTGATATTCACGATCCTGAACTGGGCCCGCGTGGTGGATTAAGTCCCATTCCTTCTCTCACAGAGAGGAGGCCTGTGTAACCTGCACGGGGAACATTAAAAGGCAGATGGTGATGATTATGTGAGATAGGCCAGGAAAATAAGACATAATATAGAGTAAAGTATTAGTTCACCTGACCGTTTCTCGGAACTCTAACTACCTCTGTGCTACTTTTACTGTGTAAGACTTGGATACTACGTTTAACTAATTATCTCACACAAATTACAATTTAAAATGGGAACGCGCCCCACAAATCTCCAACAGATGTGCAATGTGTGTTTAGATTTTAGTTAGCTGAGAGTCAAGTTTATTAAACTACCTATTCCTAAGACTGACTCGCAACCATTTTAGACTAGTGAAAGCAAACTTATCTGGACTGCATTTGAGATATTGTAATACGGAGCTGTTCAGCCAAAACTTAAATGTGAGAATAGACACGAGTTGGCAGGCATCCAGCGAAATCATCGTTGAGTAATAGGTAAATGTTCGTATTTGCACAGCATTTGTGTTATAACCAGGCCAATTTGCACGTATTTATATTCTGTGATTAACATTCTAAGTGCTTGTTGTTTAAATAAAGGCTTATTTTAATATTGATGAGATGTTCCGGCGATTTGTTGCCTTATTTTGTTTACAGTTCGCACTTCAGTGTTGTTCTGATTGTTAAGTATTTATTCAGTTTGGAAATACCTTTCGTGATAGCTATCTAGCCACTTACCATTACGAATAGTGTTATGAAAGATAGGCCCTTTTTGTAATTTATTACTATAATTAATATTTACTGGAATTTACTCATAAAAAGTAGGCTTTTAACTGCCGCATTCATGTTTCCTAGAAAAAATCCTCGTCACTAATCTGTATATTTCAAAGAATAACTAGAATTAAAAAATCACCTTGACTCGAAGACATTCGTGATAAAAAGTTACTCTTGAATGTCGTACAGTAGAGTGCCTACTTACTCTGGGGAAATTCGATAAGTCACATACGACTTAATCTAAAATTGTCACGTATTCTAATTAATTTATTAAGCACTGTTATTGCTCTCAAAAAGGATCATGTTCAAGACTTGAAAGATTTTAAATTGTCAAATTATTCCTTTTGTTAAAAAACATCTGGCTATTGAAAAAATCGACCAATATTTATATATTCTCTGCGCATTTATTATTGTTATTAAACTTGTTAGCTCACCGTTTATATTGTTTGACATGGGTTGACGTGCCGGCCCAGTTTCCCCTTTCCCTGCAACACTCTTATAACTTAAATAATTTATTTTCTCACTGATCGTGGAAAGAAGAACACCCTGTGTATCAGCTGTTTGTCTTTCTCGGTAATTTGTAAAAGTCAACTCAGCGAAATTGGTTCGAATAAATTGGCCATCGCCTATTTAGCGACTGCTGTTTGGACGGCCTTGCTCAATGTGCTGTGTAGACATAGGTAGATGTGGTGTATCTGGATGAGCAAAATACAAACACGTGGTATTTTAAAATTAGTTAACGGAGAGGAAGTGTTTATTCGTCATTATAAAAGTTTTCCATTACTCTCCTGCCCGTTTATAAACTTCACACCTAGAATATCGGTAGGCAACAAGAAACTAAAAATGCTACGCTAGGATTGAATCCGCGATAGTGCAACTGCTAAAGCTATAGTTTTTTTTTTAAAGTTTGTCAATCTGGAACCACCACCGTAGTAAAATGCACCGTTAATAAAAGTACCTGAACGACCGAGCTCTGCTTGGGAGAAAATAGAGAAAACGACGTTTTCTAAAAATTAAACCTAGATAGATCGATTTATCGCCCCCGAAACATTCATGAAAATCGTTGGCGCCGTTTCTGAGATTAAGATTATAATATACAAGAATTGCTCGTTTAAAGGTAACTTCATGAAACACTAAAAATGACAAACTTAATAATTAAGTAATTTGATTAAATCAAAATATTAGTTTGAACAGGTCATTTAATTACAGTTATTAGGTACGGTAAGGAATGGATTGTGGCAACACTCATCGTTATAATTCAAGCTAGATAAGTTATAAGAGGGCCTTCCCCGTCGACACCATAACCACTAGTTAACTGTGAGATCGAATACTTTTGTTATGTCAATAATTTTACTTGAAGTAGGCCGAGATAATAGGTCAATCGAAATATTTTTATTTTTTTCTTATTTCTAAATCCAATAAAGAAATAAGTATGGAATTAGTAATGTTGCAGCGAACAAGAACAAATGGCAAGAGATTGATCTGATGTTACTCAAAAATCAAGTCATTTATTCAAATTACATTGCGAATTGACACTTTTTGAATGTCACATTTTACATATGAAGACAGTACCTGAAAACGCCGGTCCGTCACCACTGCCTATTGTTGTTTTATGTTACAAGTATCTTGCGATTACCGTTGAAAATATCATGTAAAATACATGTATCTTTCCAACGCCCCTGTATTTCTATAAATTACAGAAACTTTCTTTCCGAATCTTCGGTTGAATCTTTCGCAAGTTTAAGTTTTTTACATGTATTTGACGGTGTAGTTTTTTACATATACATGTTACAATAAGACGGTAGACATTAAATGTGTTTAATTTATGTTTATTTAATATTAATAAGCAATTTTTCCCCTTTGATTGTTATATATTAAAATATACAGTATGAAACAGTACAGTATGATTTTTTTTATTCAGACAAACGCCAAATTTGTTTTATTCGATAATTACATGTATTTTATAGTCACGAAGATACAAATATTCGAAAAAAAACAAAACTTATCTTTCGCAATTTTCAACGTTATTAACGATGCTTCAAAACAGTCTGCTTCATACTTATGAAGCAGACTGTTCAGGTAAGAAGAGCGTCGCTGACGGTACCATCTCAACAGCTCGAAGTATATGGATAAATAAAATCACTGAATCGATAAAATATGAATTGGGGCCCATGTGCACTAAATTTTATTTACTTACGACGATAAAACACAGGCCAACTCGACCGAAAGGGAAGTTCTCATCAACAAAAAGGAAATAAAGTATGGAAAGTTATCAGAGATCCTTTTGTCTCAAAATTAGTTAGGGGGACTGGTATCGGGGACAACTGTATTTTATTATTACAAATGTATAGAACCACTTGCCCTCTTTCCGGTCGTGCATTAAACATGCAAACTAGTTTTTCCGATTTCTTTGTTACTTTTGTGTGTAATAATTTAGTAGGTACTACTTAGACGTGGCATTTTAGAGTGATTCTGAACAAAATAACCAGTTTAGTTGCTTTGTAAAAGTTTCAGTTGAAAATTATTTCTGTTTTTGAAACAGGTTGATAGGTTTGTTTCCGAAATTAACTTTGAGCAAATTAGAGCAGTATATAATAAACATTAAGGTTCGTATCCAGCTAATAAACCATAGAGATTGGGTGACAATCAGAGATTGATGTCCAATTATATCAGGAGCTGGAATGTTCCATTGTCAGTGGAATTAATTCAGATGATTATCTAATTACATCATGTGACTCAATGACTTCTGAATGATCATACCATTATGTCTGTGTTTAAGTATAACAGGGCTCATATAACAGTGGATCTAATCTACAGTTACGAATGGGTGAGTTTCTATTTTTTGGGCTGCTTATAACACATTCGTGGGTGTCTTCAATCCGTTTGGCAAACATGTTGATTATTACCTTAAGCTTTTGCCTATTTATTACTTGAAGGGGTTGCTGTGCACATAAGTGATTATGCTCCATCTTGTATCGATTCCTAAGTATCGCTTTGTTGTTATAACTTTTAATCCATCTATAACTTCCAGCTAATGTTATTATGGCTCCGATGCATAATAAATGGTGTCAGGAACACTTCAGCGTCTATTCAGTGTTTAGTTTACTAACTATTTTGATGGCTCTTTTTGTATGTAGATGTGGTGTGAGCCTTCGATGTATTGTGTTAGCACCTTTTGTGGTTGACTTCGTCGTGTTTTGTGATTAGGTGTAATATCCTTTCCTTGTGCTTCTACTGGGCATATGTCTATAGGTGCATATGCGACCCGTTAAGAGACGGAGGAGTCAGCTGAAAGCGAAAAGCACAAGACCGGTCGATGTGGTCACGCCTGGGTGAGGTATAAATCAAGCATTGGAAGTGTTTCCACTGAAATGATGATGAAACCAAGTAAGAATTATGAAGATCTAATATGCGAAGACGGCGGCACATAAACGTTAATCAATGTTCCTAAATGTTTAACAGTAACAGCCTCTATAAGTTATAAGCTACATATTTTCTTAATGATTCATCAAAAACTGGAATATAGGTGTCTAAATGAACTCTAGATTGAAAACGTTAGATCGTCTCAGGTAACGGGTTCTAATCTGGCAGATGAAGTAATATTCCTTTATAACACACAATATTTAAGATGAACATGATCCTACATATACTTGGAAATGGATGTTTCTTCATCAAGTGTTCTTTAATTAGGTATAATTAGAACTGTAATTTTGGGAGTGTGAACACGGGATTGTTTTGATCATAAACCTACCTATTGTTTATTTTAGATTAATATTAATATATAGGTAGACGGTAGATGAAGCCGGCGTTTGGTTTTTGTTGTCAAATAATAGCGCCGCCATCCTTTTTTTCCCCAGCTTTTCAATTAAACGGTAATTCAGTCAGCGTGGCCCGTCACTAATAAAAACGGGTAATTGGTGTGCTCCCAAAAATTATACATATCTATACACGGCGAGCTACAGATTGTTCATAATTTGTGGCTGACAGGTGCGCTATCTTTGGGAGAACCTGGATAGTTATTACTTAAATACTTTTGTAGGATGTGTTTGACTATTTTAGTGCAGATTTATCAACAGTAATAAGCAAATAAATAATAAACTAAACGTAGTTGGCGCAGTGGTTGAGCGATTGACTGCTGTGCTGCGTGTCGCGGGTTCGATTCCCGCACGGAACAAATATTTGTATGACTTACAGGTAGTTGTTCCGGCTCTGGGTGTTTTGTATGTGAGTTATATGTTTGTAAACGCACCCACGATACAGGAAGAAATTCCTAGTGAGGGGCAACGTTTTTAAAAAAAAAAAAAAAAAAAAAAAATACATGTTGTACCTATCAAAATAAGGCTCATCGCTATAACTGTGCCTTCACTTTGAAAATAGACAGCTGACACAGTCAAAACTAAAAACAGCACTGCGGATACAGAAATGAAAATTAAATACAGTTTTCAGAAAATAGAATTGCAGTGGCTTTCATGGGAAAGAGTTGGTCAACCTATCAAACTTTCCTATTTAGCATTAAATATTTGGATTGAGGCGTACAAGCTAAACCACTTTATGTATCGCATCCTTTGACGTCACATAACTTTTAATCCCATCAATCGCATACAGAGAGCGCTTCATATATCGAGATAACTACGCTGGTAATTTTGCTATATTTACCTGAAACTTGTTTGTTATTACACAAAAGGAAAGTTTTGCGTGTATGGTGAGGACTAAATTGCATCTCAAAAGTTTGAGGAGAGTGCGAGACAGTTACAGTCAGCCAACACGGAACATTGTATGATATAAAGTTATTACCACATCGCTGAGAAGCGTTGAGGAGTATAAGATACTCTACAACATCCTAAGTAAATGACAGTTTTGCATTTCATACCCCTTTTGTTTTTAAACGACTTCTAGCTTCAACGGTTTCAAAGTGGCCATTTATTAGATCGATAAGGATTTTATATATATGTCGCCGCGTAGGCGTGAATTTGCTAATTTATTATCCTAATTGATCATTTTAAGTGTCAATGTCTATTTAAGTTGGGTTTTGAGTTCAGCGCCATCTATTGGCTCACTGTGAAATCAGTATGGATTCATAATTTGTATGCTAATTTCAATGTTTAATTAATACGAGATGTTTAAATAAAACAGGAACACTTATTGTAGTACTTTTGGATTTGTTCCCATTTTAACTATTGCACATTTGACGAAGTAAATGTGTTTGATTATGTTATTCTTATTAAGTTGTCAAACAATGGCGGATGTTATAATTTCTATGACCAATAACCAGATTTAATAATTTAATACGAGAACTAAACAAATTTGAGTAAATGATTAAATACTAAAAAGTCATAAGACTATTTTACACAGCTATGTGATAATGAGAAACTTTCTAATTAGTAAGATTTGCAGATCACCGGAAACTTGAATAGTTTTGTTATTAGATGTCTATTTCAATAATAAACTACAAACAACTTTGTATTTGTGAGTATTGGGGTTGTTTAATGTTAAAATAATTAACTAATCAGCATTTTAGTATTGTTTGCTAGCTTTACTCAACTATCCAAGTAATTAGTGTCTAAACAAAAACAATATGGAAGTCCCGCCCATTTTTTAGAACGCGCATGGCGCGTACGGTGCATGGTGTGTAAAAAATAATAACTGTAAAACTGTTTAATAAATCTGCTAATTGAATAGATGTTTGAAAACCTAAAAAACATGTAACGTTAATTGTCATAAAGTGATTGTGTAATCTATAAAAACATTTAAAAAGAGTATCCTGGAGTTTCTGGCTAGGTCTTCTCCAGCGACCGACGAAAGCTTTGTGACCTAGCAAGCGACACGATGTGGTTTTAGCTTCAAGTTCATTTGAAAACTCAAAGTGCATGTAACTAAATCAAATAAACACTCTTGAGTTTCAATCCAGTGTTGTGTGTTATTGAAGTAACCCGCTCCAGTCAAGAATAAAGGAATTGCCTCTAGACATTGGGGTTAATGATGGCGGTCCTATGATTCGTAGGTACTTCGACGTGACATCAGAAGTGGGATCAGCTCCCACTATCACCTTCTGCCCATGCTATGAAAGCCATCCGAAGAATTTCGTACAACATCGCCAGCGCCGAGGGCATGGCAAAAGATTTTCCTATGATAATTTCCAAGAGTAAGCGGTGCCCAGACATAGGCGAAAATAACTGGAATATTTTTACGTGAACGATCTGGTTAGAAAAATCATGGCGGCCGCAAGTGCCAATGGAAACAAAATTGAAGATTATTGCAATAAAATATTTTTATTTTGTGACGACGCACAGAACTCTATTGAAACGACAGAAGAAGTTCTGGCTGTGGTCCCGTCTAAGTTACTGACTAGTGGCAGGATGCTGTCCTACACCATTATGACCAAAACTTTATACAGCACAGAATGACCGAAGCAGCTAAAAAGCGAACAACTTGATCTGTCCATTGATAGATTTCATCATGATGGAGGGGAGTATTCTGTTTTATTTATTTATGTAACTTAACATTCTTAATTATTTTCTTAATACAAGGCAAGGTTAGTGACCTTTTGTGTGACAATTTTAATTTGCCTAGTCTTTTCCCAACCAAGTCTGGGACGGCTTCCATTCTAACTGGATTCAGATGAGTACCAGTGTTTTACATGGAGCAACCAAAACCCAGTAACTGGGTAACACAATACCCCTTACTGACTGACTGGTGCCTGCTGTTGTTTGTGTGGCAATTTGTGGAATTAAAATGAATAAAACGGCTTAAATTACTCCATAAAATAGGACAGCTGACTAGGAACTCAATGTTATTGTTTAAATATGGTTCTTTTGTCTTAAGAAATACGCAGGTGGCTACAGGATTTCACCCAGACACAGGCAGAGAACTGGTGGGCCTCGACACCGGGCTGCAGACAATCCAAAGAAGCTATGCCATCCTTGGACAGTAGGCTTACCAGGCGTCTTTTACGCCTGGATAGGAATGGCCTGCGCCTGGTGACGGGGACCATCACGGGACACTGCTCACTTAACAAACACTTCCACACAATAGGCATAACGGACAGTCCTCTGTGCAGGGCATGCATGGAGGCTGAAGAAACCGTTACGCACGTTCTCTTTGAATGCACAGTTGTTACCCAGATAAGAACACGAACCCTTGGGTCACCCAGATCGTACACTGATGTTTTGAGGAAACCAGGAGCTCTAGTCGACTTCTGGAGGGAGGTGGGCTGGTTGGAATGACCACCCAACGGCCGCCATGGCCCACGTACAAAGGTCCATTTGAGGGACTAAGTGCGGAAACCAAACCCCCCTAACATAGAACATAGAACATTTGTCTTAAGAATTGCAATGGCTCAGTTATTTGAGAAACTTAATTTTATTTGAGGAGTATGTAAGGATCGTAGCAAATGGCAATCTGTGGTTGCTGCCTATCCCCATGGGGACAAGGTGTGAGTGTATGAATGTTAAACAATTCAAAGTACCTACGTTGAGTTTTGTACCGGACAAAAAGTTACAACTTATTTTTATAGCATTCATTACATTTAGGTAGCTAAAACAAAAGTTTAGTATGTAGATAAGTTAAGTAAGTTACAGAATGTATGTGCAACAGAAGTAGTAAACATTTGGCAGAAAGTGCCATGACATATTCATGTTGACGCACTAATTGGCATTTTTGCAATTTATTGTTTTTACCCGACTACCAAACGGGGTTTCTTATTGAATAATGTGGAACCCGTTGCATGTCATATTTTTTTTAAAGTAAAGTAAGATAAGAAAATGTATTAACACATTCCTTAAACATGAAAAGCACAACAAATAAAAATAAAATTATAGTGTGCTCAAGAAAATACTTACAACGATTTGCATTTAAGTAGCTCTAGACCCCACACTAGGATACCCTGTGTCATGATCTAGTTTTCTTGACTTTAATGTCATAGTTTACATGCACTTAGGGGTGAGAATAATTGTTTGGTTACAAGACTAAACAATATCTAAAAAATATTATCAAGAGGTTTTTGTAGAGTGTAGTATGCATCTAATATAAATGTATTTGTATGAATGGGTGAAAGGGTTGTGATACACCTGGGTGAGTCATTACGAACTTTATAATCAGGGTAAGTATCAGCAGAGCTTCAGTTCATGCATTATCATAATATAATAATAAATAGTCATAAGCTGATAGCCACCTGGTAACTTTTAATTTACAAGTAGGTACGCTTAGTATGTGTGAGTAACCTATTATGTATGGACCTTGTGATTTTTGGTAAATTAATGGTCCTGTGTATGTAAGACATATTTGAGTGAATCTAATGTGATTACTGTGTTCCATCTTATCTGTCTACATGATCTGGTAGATTTGTTTTGGCTATGGGGTTCTTGACAGTGATAGCGCTATAAGTTAAATCTAATTAAAAAATTGTCTGACCCTACATTCTTGGTACAGACTGTCAGTTGGAGACTGATAGGGCCTTTTATAAGCTCTAAGATTTATGCTTGTTTAAGTTAAGTTTGTTATAATAAAGTTTATTTAATCATTCAATATTTGGGAACCTTCCTAATGAATTAAATCTCACAATGGGTTTAGTTGAATTTTACTTGTTATGGTACATGGGTGTAAATAGATTAGTAATTTCTGACAGATTTCAAAGCTTGTTATTGGATGCTCTTGCACAGAATAAAAACAATCAAAAGACAGGTTTGTTTTTTGATAATTTGTCACTTTTAGCATTCAATAACTTTCTTATCTTTTTGCAACTTTTTACCTAGCTTGTATTCAAACTTGTTCACACATAAATGTTTTGTAATGAAATAGGTTTGTAATAGGTGTGTAAATAGGTTGTTGTGTGTGTGGCATGCAAACATGCATCATTAAAAGTAGTTTTCAACATGTTTTAACATTAATCTTTAGCTAGTGCAAACACCGTCATAAGTAATGCAGCAATCTTCATAGTTATTCATTTCAGTGTCATCAGATTCTAGTTAACTTTGAATTACACACTTACTATTTCAAAACAATAACATAATTTATTTGTTATCAGTACTAACTCCTACTTATTTAAATATTAATAGGATCATCTTTTCTTTTATTATTATTTATCTGTATACCTTCTTATATTCCAGATTCCTGGTAATTGTCATATCAAAAATCAAAATGGTTCCCTACATAGTCAAGTATTATCAAGGATGTGGAAACAAAACTAAAAATACCTGGTTTGCAAGTGACCGTGTCGCCGGGTCAGGACCTAAGAAGCTACCAACATACATACATGCCACCAAATAGAGGTCAGCTGAAAAATGACTTCCAGCCCAACATAACTAAAGTAAAAGGTGAGAAGTTTTCAAACTATCTTCTACTCACCTCGCTAACTGATACGGTGTTGTTGTATCAGAAGGCTCAACACAATAGCCATGTCGAATAACTACATGACGCTTGTGCATGATACTACCATGCAACAAAGTACTTTTAAATTATTATTCCTGGGTTCAATTCCTAGGTTGGGCAAAATTTGTTTATGGGTTTTTCCAATAGGGATTCCTCTGTAGCAGCCCAGAGTTTTGAAATTGGTGAACCCCCATGCTTCAAAAAGCATGTTGAGCCATTGGCCTTGTGCACCATAGTATCTCCTTATGCAGATGGCTCAACAGTCAGGAGGACTACTGTTATTATTATGTTTTTGTAACTCGTTTCAATTTATGCTATTCTATTGTCATATTTAGTCAATTATAAAAATGAATAATAAAACAAGCTCTAATTATTGAGATGTCCAATAACCTATAGCTCTGGAGGCACTTAATAACATAATAGGTTATATCAACACCAAACTATCAGCATCCATGGAGATGGATTTGAGGTAATAATGAGAACACAATAAACTATCTTATTATGCTGTGGAAGCAACTAAGATTGATAACACAACAAACTATCCTGTTGGTATGCTGTGGAAGCAACTAATAATGATAACACAATTAACTATCCTGTTGGTATGCTGTGGAAGCAACTAATAATGATAACACAATAAGCTGTCTGTTAGTAATCCGTGGAGGAAACTAATAGTGACAATACAACAAACAATCTATTGGTTTGCTGTGGAAGCAACTAATAAAGATTTAATATCCATTGGTTAGGCGTGGAGGCCGCTAATGAACAATCTCTCATGTTATCCTGCTGGGTCCACGGTGTTCAAGACCACCCAGAGCCTGGTTCCTTATATCCTGTCAAATCAAAGACTTCGTGCCTGTCACGGAGCAATGATCCTAAACTCCTTTACCTATAATCCTGTCAAATCAAAGACTTTGTGTCTATCACAGAGCGGTGTTCCTGATCCTATCCTTAAATCCTGTCAAATCAAAGACTTTGTGTCTATCACAGAGCATTACCGTCCCGTGAGAATGAAACTAAACAAAAAACAGCTGATCACAATACTCCTACACTACCTACACTATACTTACCAAATACAAGGCTGCTATGTAAGCCTTCTTATAAGTAGGTATGTGCTCATTAATGCATTAAATATTTTCATTTGAGATAAACTTAATAGTTACCTAATTTAATTAGTATTCAGTGATAAATTGATAACTTAAACTGACTATTACCTATTACAAATCAATGAATATTGTAAGATAATACAAACAATAACATTCTGCAAACAAGATTCAAATTGGACTAAATAAGCTAGCAACTGATTATTCCATGTCAAAAATCTGAAATAGAAATTGTATGCCTTCATTGACATGACATGTAGCAGTTAGCAGTATGGCCGTGTCGCCGCGTAGGCGTGAATTTGCTAATTTATTATCCTAATTAATCATTTTAAGTGTCAATGTCTATTTAAGTTGGGTTTTGAGTTCAGCGCCATCTATTGGCTCACTGTGAAATCAGTATGGATTCATAATTTGTATGCTAATTTCAATGTTTAATTAATACGAGATGTTTAAATAAAACAGGAACACTTATTGTAGTACTTTTGGATTTGTTCCCATTTTAACTATTGCACATTTGACGAAGTAAATGTGTTTGATTATGTTATTCTTATTAAGTTGTCAAACAATGGCGGATGTTATAATTTCTATGACCAATAACCAGATTTAATAATTTAATACGAGAACTAAACAAATTTGAGTAAATGATTAAATACTAAAAAGTCATAAGACTATTTTACACAGCTATGTGATAATGAGAAACTTTCTAATTAGTAAGATTTGCAGATCACCGGAAACTTGAATAGTTTTGTTATTAGATGTCTATTTCAATAATAAACTACAAACAACTTTGTATTTGTGAGTATTGGGGTTGTTTAATGTTAAAATAATTAACTAATCAGCATTTTAGTATTGTTTGCTAGCTTTACTCAACTATCCAAGTAATTAGTGTCTAAACAAAAACAATATGGAAGTCCCGCCCATTTTTTAGAACGCGCATGGCGCGTACGGTGCATGGTGTGTAAAAAATAATAACTGTAAAACTGTTTAATAAATCTGCTAATTGAATAGATGTTTGAAAACCTAAAAAACATGTAACGTTAATTGTCATAAAGTAATTGTGTAATCTATAAAAACATTTAAAAAGAGTATCCTGGAGTTTCTGGCTAGGTCTTCTCCAGCGACCGACGAAAGCTTTGTGACCTAGCAAGCGACACGATGTGGTTTTAGCTTCAAGTTCATTTGAAAACTCAAAGTGCATGTAACTAAATCAAATAAACACTCTTGAGTTTCAATCCAGTGTTGTGTGTTATTGAAGTAACCCGCTCCAGTCAAGAATAAAGGAATTGCCTCTAGACATTGGGGCTAATGATGGCGGTCCTATGATTCGTAGGTACTTCGACGTGACATATACATAAATCTTTAATTTATTATTTCTGAAGATAAACAGTACAAAATCTGTCATCAACTTCTAGCACAAACTTAAAAAACTTAGGTCTTAAAAATTGAACCAGCCCCAATCACGACATGCATCTGCCTGACATCTTTTTCACCCTATTACATTTATGTTTTATACAAAATGTAGGTAGTAAATGTTATTATTGCTTTATTTATTTCTCGTCTTTACTAACTTAAGTTAAGTACTACTAAAACTACTGTTAAGGGTTTAGCTTATGCATGTTATGTTATATAATTGTATGTCGTAACTACATCCCGTAGAGGAACTTTTAAGATTGTAAACTCAGTAGAAGATACGTAGAATCCTCAGGGGAGACGCTGTTTCAGTTTCTCCAGAGATATACCCTAACGGGCGTTGTAAAAAGGGGTTCCGGAGTGGTCTTTTAAGAGGCTACTGGGCCAGTCTACGTGCTGATGGTGATCACCGGGGTGGTTTTAGTGAGGTAAAAATCCCACACTCCCTGGTCTTGTCCTCAAAAATTCCAGTCCGTCTTTTGAAGGTTACCTCGCGTTTACAAAAAAAAAACCGGCCAAGTGCGAGTCTGAATCGCACACAGAGGGTTTCGTATAAACAGCTAAATTCACCAAAATAAATAGGTAACAGTACTAACGTTCAAAAACGAACATTGATCTAACGAAGGGACAAAATTAACTTTGCCGGTCGAAAACTGTTGTCCCCATACATCATATATTTTTTTTTTTCAAGTACATTTTATAGGTTGGTCGACTATTACTCTTAAACTTGTAAAGCCTACTTAACTGTGACAGTTTTTATTTTAATTTAATTAATACTACCGTCGTGATTTTTTTCATATATTCAAAAGCAACCATTTAGCTGGCAAGGGGTGGGACTCTTACAAAAAGTAGCAATTTAAAGCTTAACTTTACGCAAGCGGATCACTGAATCGAAAAATCGTTTTCATAGACCCGTAATATTTTTGAAAAGCCTATCCAACGATACTCCCACCATGGGACAGACGAGGAAAAAAGTCATCTTCACTTTACGGGTACAGGAGGTACCTTGAATTTCTTTTTCTTGATTTTGTTTTACCACTTTGTCGGCGTGATTGACATGTATATCCATGTCAAATTATAGCTTTTTAGTACTAAGAGTCTCTAAGCTAAGCTGCGGACGGACGGATGGACAGGCGGACACGGCGAAACTGTAAGGGTTCCTTGTTAACTACGGAACCCTAAAAAGGAAGATATCTAGAAAAACATGGTATTCTTTCTTTACATTCTGAAATTAAGATGAACTAAAAGCAGCTTCGCGGCAAAGCTAGCAGAAAATAATCATAATTCTATAGTAGAAAATTATCCTTACGACAAAATTCACTTAGTAGTTTCACAAGCTCAGTCATGCGCGTGCCGTGAGCAGCGAAAAGCGAAAATTAGAGTGCAGTTGGAAACCAGCATTTTACTAAGCAAATTTAAAACTGTTTCATCACATTAATGTTTTCGTACACCGCTGAAAATAGCGTGGGATTAGTCAAATCAGAGAGCGTGCATTTCGTCACTTCCATATTTCCATTTATTTTGAGCTCATTCTACGTAGTTTTGATCTGTTGATGCATATCATGTCACTTGGATACTTAGGCGACAAGCTGGTTGTTGCTAAGCCTTCAGTAACTAGCGCTTAAACGCTGGACGTTTGAGTATGCGGCACTAAATCAAATAGATTGAGTTCCCGGGAACTATCCGACTAAACTATTGTAAACAGGTCAGTAGCCGCTAAGTGCATACGGTGATTTGGTTTCAGAGGTAACACACAAACACGAACTGGACATTTATTTAGCCTGCGATATAATAAAGGTCTCTTTTCCTGCCAAACGTTCAGCCTCGCGCGGGCAGCATATCCCCTTGTTTATTTTTTCATGCAGCATTCACTCAAACTGTCCGAATCAATGGGGCCTGCCCCTTCTCATTTTTTTATGCTGATTCACGTCCGACATTATATTAATTTTACGTAAAAAGAAGTGCATGTGGAATACACGCAAGCTTACTTTATAAGGTAAGGTATAAATGTTTTTGAGAATAAATTGCACGCGAACTTTTAGTACAGAACAGTAAACATGGTCAAAAAACAAAGGTTCTTCATCAAAAATGTAAAACTTAATAGAGAAAGATTGCATCTACTCAAACAATTAGATATGTATTCATATAACTTAGAAAAAAGTACTAGGAAACACCAAACTGACACAGAAGACTTGCAGTATGAACTTGACCTACTACAGGAGAAACTTAGTTCTATGACCATCAAGTATACAGCCTCTGAAAACCAAATGAGGGAATATGTATTGGCAATGAATGAGCTGGTGAGCTCACAAACCAACAAATGTGATCAGTGTCAACCACCATCTGTTGAACCCACTGACCATTCATTGACAATATGTGATGCCACCATACCGCAGTCTAGTGCCAGTTTGCCATTAGAAATTACTAACTGTTTGCCTAAAAATAATGTAAATACAGAAATAGTATTATTTTGTGATGAAATTGGCAAGGATCTAGGCCATTTGTTGACAAATAAATATCCAGGACACTCAATAATGAACTACTGTATGCCTGGTTGTTCTTTATTTGACATAATGAAAAAAGTTATTAAATGTAATTTTAACCAGGATACTACACTATTAATATTTATTGGTAATAGGGGTAATGTGAACAAAGGAGAATTACTCCAACATTATAGATCTTCGTGCGACCTTAGTTTAAAACAAATTGTGATGTTCACTTTCCCATACAGCCAAAGTTTGCCACAGGAAGAAAACAATCTTAGATTTGAATTGAATAGGACATTACATAATTTAACATATAGTAGTAATTTATTGCATTTAATTGACACTAACAATTATGTTGGTAATAAATTTTATTTAACAAAAGATAGATTTTTCATGGATAGGTACTTTCTTTCAAAGTATTGTAAACGACAGATAGCTGTGTCGCTATCATATTATTTTTCTATTACAGCCAATAATTTGGCTAAACAACTTGCTTCTATTGAGCAATGCCAAGAAGTGTTTTTTAATTCAGCCAATAATTTGGTATCAGAAATTGATATTGATAGTAATTTAAATTACAAATTAGGTCAATAGGGACAACCTCTTGCAAAACTGTACATAACGAAAATTGCAAAAAAGTATCAAGTAAAAGTTTAAAATCAGTAAATAGTATAAACCTGGTGCATCAAAATATTCAAGGATTTTTGAACAAAGATTTAGAAGTAGATTTATTTATGAATTTTAATAGCATTGATATTCTTTGTATAACAGAACATTGACTTAAAAGCCACCAGTTTTTGTTCAATTTTAATAATCACCAGGTTGGTAGTTTATTTAGCAGAGTTAATGCTATACATGGTGGCTCTTTGATTTTAGTAAGTAACCAGCTTAAATTTAAGGACCGTAAGGATATTGTGAGCCTATCTGTTGAGCGGACAGTTGAAATAGCTGGTATAGAATTGGAGCAGTTTATTGTATTAAGTGTATACAGACTCCCTTCAGGATTGTATGACTGCTTTGAAAAGGTAATGGATGAAGTGTTACACAAGATTTGTAACTCAAATAAATCCATAATCACTTGTGGTGATTTTAATGTTAATTTATTAGAAAACTCAGGTTCTTGTGGTAAAATAATAAGTCTGTTTCAGACCTACAATCTTGTAAACCTATTTTTGGAGCCCACAAGAATAACCCCTACTAGTGCCACATGCTTAGATAATATTTATACTAATGTTATACCTGTCCACAAAGAAATTATAAATTTACTAGATTCTGATCATTGTGGGCAGTGGATTACTATACAAAACCTAAACAACAAAGTGGCTAAAAAGGATATCACTGTTAACCCCAAAACTGTAAGTCGTTTGGCAGCTTTTAAGGCTAAACTCATTAATAATTTTTTTTTTTTTTTTTTTTTTTTTTTTTTTTTTTTTTTTTTTTTTTTTTTTTTTTTTAAAAACGTTGCCCCACACTAGGAATTTCTTCCTGTATCGTGGGTGCGTTTACAAACATATAAACTCACATACACAACACCCAGAGCCGGAACAACTATCTGTAGGTCATACAAATATTTGTTCCGTGCGGGAATCGAACCCGCGACACGCAGCGCAGCAGTCAATCGCTCAACCACTGCGCCAACCGTGCGCCCCATTACCAATTTTGTCAATTCATGCTGATCCTAATCACCTATATGATGATTTTTTTAGTATATACTGTAAACAATTTAATTCGACCTTTATTCCCAAGAATATCTCCGTTAATAGTAACGCATCATTCGGTGATTGGGCGACCATTGGTATTCATAAAAGTAGAACACGGCTTTATGAGCTGTACAGTGAATGGCCTTATGTAAACACTGCTGAATTTAATTTATATGTTAGAAATTATTCAAAATTATTTAAAAAAGTTTGTAGTTTGGCCAAGTTGCATTATTTGAGTTCAAAGATTAAAAACAGTAGTAATGTTATTAAAACGACTTGGAATATTATTAGTAGTGAATCGGGAAGATCTGGTAACCGAAATACTGACTACAGCCTGTCTATTAATGACAACATCATAAAATCAGACTCACAAGTCGCAGTGGCCTTTGAAAATTTCTTTTCGGATATTCCCATTTCAACTACTAAATCCCTAAATTCATCACCTTCTGTTGCTGAGTTTCTTTGCTAAAAGAAAATGTTAATGTCTGCGATACGGAATTTCTTTTTGAACATATTACTTGTAGAGACATAATTAAAACCTTTCACACTTTAAATGTTAAAAAGACAGCAGATCTGTGGGGTCATTCTGTAGAAGTTGCTTAGTCTATTATTGATGTTGTCGCACCTAGTTTAGCTATTATCTTTAATAATTGTATCGACTGTGGGGAGTTTCCTGACCTAATGAAGAAAAGTAAAATAATACCTTTGTATAAATCAGGTAGTACATCAGACCCTACAAATTATAGACCTATTTCAGTACTACCTACTTTTAGTAAGATATTTGAGAAATTAATTTTAGAGCAATTGCAAAGATTTTTTAATAAGCATAAATTATTACATAGCAAACAGTTCGATTTTACAAGGGGTCGTTCAACTACTGATGCCGACTTACTTACTGTGTTGAGCTTTTAGGACATATTTATAATGCATGGGAAGATAAGTGCGATGCCCTGGGAATCTTTTGTGATTTGTCCAAGGCATTTGATTGTGTTCTTCATGAAACGCTAATCAGGAAACTCCGCCACTACGGGATCCGGAACAGCGCTCTGGATCTTCTTACTTCTATATTGAGCAATAGGATTCAGACTGTTGACGTTAATGGAAAAAGATCACCCGGATCTATAGTAAAAATGGGAGTCCCGCAGGGCTCGATTCTTGGTCCTTTCTTGTTTCTTATTTATATTAATGACTTGCCTTACCTCATAAAGGATAACCATGACATAGTGTTGTTTGCAGATGATACTTCACTTTTGTTTAAACTTAAACGGCAGCAGCTGTTTACTGACGAAGTAAATAGCGCGATCTCAAAAGTAGTTCACTGGTTCAATGTTAACAATTTACTCCTTAATGAAAAAAAAACCAAATGCATTAAGTTTACCCTAGCTCACGTTAGGCAGGTGAAAACTGATGTGTTGATAAGGGGCGAAGAATTGAATCCTGAGAATAGCACAGTATTTTTAGGCTTAACTTTGGATGCTAAGCTTCAGTGGGGCCCACATATAGATAAATTGTCAAAAAAGCTAAGCTCCGCAGCATATGCTGTTAGAAAAATTCGTAATTTAACTGACATAGAGACAGCCCGTTTAGTATACTTTAGCTATTTTCATAGTGTAATGTCGTACGGTATTCTGTTGTGGGGAAATGCCGCCGACATCCAGAATATCTTTGTTTTGCAGAAAAGAGCTGTTCGATCAATATATAAATTAAGCCCGAGGCACTCTCTCAGAGAGAAATTTAAGGAGATTAGTGTAATGACTGTGCCCTCTCAGTATATTTATGAAAATCTTTTATATGCTCATAAAAATATAAAATTGTTTAAAAAATACAGTGATATCCATAACATAAATACTAGGAACAAACACAAATTTGTAGTACCTACAACAAGGCTCAAGAAGATAGGTGGCTCGTTTAGATGTCAATGTGTACGCTTTTATAATAAGCTTCCAAGCCACGTACAAGATCTAAGTCTTAATAAATTCAAATCATTCATTAAACGTAAGTTGTGTCAGAAAGCGTTTTATACTATTAAAGATTACGTTGAGGACAAAAAGGCTTGGGATTGAGCTGCTCCAATTAATTTTGATTTTTTTTAAATATTTTGCACCGTGAATTTTGTTTTTAATTTTGATATATTTTTTGTTTTCTTGCAATGACAAGAATATTTACTTTTTAAAGTATTATATTATTTTATTTTTATTATTGTGAATGTGAACACTATGTGGATTTTTTGTTTTTTATTATAACTAAGTTAGTTTTTACTCATGGTCTGGCAGTTTGAGTAGTTTAAGCGGCCTACCCGAATGTCCTTTCTTTGGTATTGTTCGTCGAATCGTTGAGCTCCGTAAATTCTGAGTTGAGCTGCTCGGTTATTGACAAATGCGTGCACTGACTGGACAGGTCCACTCAATCTGGCTGGTTCTTTCCTAAAAAGACCATTTCAGACATCTGTCTACATGGTCTTCACATGATATAACCAAGTTTTTGTCAGGACTTTAAAAGAGACTGTGACCTCTGAGTTTGTTTCGGCCTATCTTCTCAGAGTAGTCAGATAGGAAACGCCAACCTCATCTAGTTTTAAAAAATATGATCGACGTGTAAAAGTGTTTGTACAAACCAACTTACAGAAATAAAATCATTTATCATTTATCATATTATGCAATAGAATTGCATTGTTAAGTAGTAAATACCTAAACTAAACGTTTGTTCACTAAGTAAAACCACAACACTGGCGTGCCAAGTCTTGTTGCACTGCAGTTCTATTGTAATGATAAACTCTAGTTGTGGAGTTCTCGAGACTTCTCCGGAGAATTTAAAACACGAATTCTTTATTCAGTCGGAGGCACCACGGGTTTGTTATTCCCGAACTCGCAGCGTATAACAAAGTTAAGATAAATAGGGAAAATTTTAAGTGAAGCTGTGATGAGTTTTATGATCTTAGTAGCGACCTCGCTGTTACAAAGATGAACAGCTGTTACCGTGGAAGAATCCGAATAAAGTGCGGCGCCACTTACACTTGGGAGTGTGAAGAAATTGGTTCCGTGAAAGACCGGCAACGACATATTGATACATTATACAACATGGTGTAGGGAATAGTTATCGATTTTCGTTGCATTACTCGCTATTTATTGCTCGGTATTAGGAGAAAAATTGTGAAGACTTATGGTCACGTCGTGATTACTTTCTGTGTGACACGTGCTTATTCTTCTGTGAGGCCGGAGTAAATTAGCTATATATGTGAATAGGGAAAGTTTCTCGTGTGAAAGATCTTTGATTGTGAGTTGTTCTGGGGAAAAACAGTTAGGTTCACTGTGCTTGAAGCCCGGGAAAATGGACTTTACGAAGTTTTCACACAGCATTGTTTTTGTCGTAATAAAGACAATTCCGGCAACATCGTGAGCAAACCGGCATGTCCTAGAACCAAAAATTCGAAGACATGTGACATCCACCAACCCGCACTGGGCCCGCGTGGTGGATTACAGCCCGTTCCCTCTCACAGAGAGGATGCCTGGGTCTCAGCAGTGGGAACATTAATAGGCTGATGATGTGATGTGATGTGAAGGTAGCAGTGTACCTGACCGTTTTTTTGGAACTCTACTTAACTCTGTGCTACATAAACTGTGTAAGACTTGGATACTAAGATTAACTAATTATCTCACACAAATCAAAATGGGAACGCACCTCACAAATCTCCAAAAAATGTGCAATGTGTGTTCAGATTTTAGCTAGCTTAGGGTCAAGTTTAATATACTACCTATTCCTAAGACTGACTCGCAAACGTTTTAGACTAGCGAAAGCAATCTTATCTGGACTGCATTTGAGATATTGTAATACGGAGCTGTTCAGCCAAAACTTAAATGTGAGAATAGACACGAGTTGGCAAGCATCCAGCGAAATCATCGTTGAGTAATAGGTAAATGTTCGTATTTGCACAGCATTTGTGTTATAACAAGACCAATTTGCACGTATTTATATTCTGTGATTAACATTCTAAGTGCTTGTTGTTTAAATAAAGGCTTATTTTAATATTGATGAGATGTTCCGGCGATTTGTTGCCTTATTTTGTTTACAGTTCGCACCTCAGTGTTGTTCTGATTGTTAAGTATTTATTCAGTTTGGAAATACCTTTCGTGATAGCTACTTATCTAGCCACTTACCATTACGAATAGTGTTATCAAAGATAGGCCCTTTTTGTAATTTATTACCAAAATTAATATTTACTGGAATTTTCTCATAAAAAGTAGGCTTTTAACTGCCGCATTCATGTTTCCTAGAAAAATCCTCTTCTCTACTCAGTATATTTCAAACTCGAAGTAGACGTAACTCGAAGACATTAATGATAAAAAGTACTTTTGAATGTCGTACAGTAGAGTACCTAGTTACTATGTGGAAATTCGCTAAGTTACTTACGACTTAATCTAAAATTGTCACGTATTCGAATTAATTTATTATGCACTGTGATTCCTCTCAAATATGACCTTTTTCAAGTAAGGAACCATGTTCAAGACTTGACAGATTTTAAATAGTCAAATTATTCCTTTGTTAAAAACATCTGGCTATTGAAAAAATCGACCAATATTTATATATTCTCTGCGCATTTATTATTGTTATTAAACTTGTTAGCTCACCGTTTATATTGTTTGACATGGGTTGACGTGCCGGTCCAGTTTCCCCTTTCCCTGCAACACTCATATAACTTAAATAATTTATTTTCTCACTGATCGTGGAAAGAAGAACAGCCTGTGTATCAGCTGTTTGTCTTTCTCGGTAATTTGTAAAAGTCAACTCAGCGAAATTGGTTCGAATAAATTGGCCATCGCCTATTTAGCGACTGCTGTTTGGACGGCTTTGCTCAATGTGCTGTGTAGACATAGGTAGATGTGGTGTATCTGGATGAGCAAAATACAAACACGTGGTATTTTATAATTAATCGATGCGGAGGAAGCGTGTTTTCGACGGTATAAAAGTTGTCCATTACTCTCCTGTCGGGTGCGTGCGTTTATAAACTTCACACCTAGAATATCGGTAGGCAACACAAAAAAAAATATACGCTTGGATTAAATCCACGATAGTAGTTCTTTTAAAGTTTGTCAATCTGGCACCACCACCAGTAAAATGCACCGTTAATAAAAGTACCTGGACGGACCGAGCTCTGCTTGGTGAAAAAAGAGAAAACGATGTTTTCTAAAAATGAAACCTAGCTAGATCGATTTTTTCATAAAAGGTTGCAACTGCCTGATCGGGGGGCAGATCTTCAAGTAAATTGGCCCAATCTACAGTTTGAATGTCAGTATTGATCTTAGAATAATTAGATTTGTAATAATTTAGGTTGTAATATCGGTAGGCAACACCAAAAAAATGCTACGCTAGGATTGACTCCGCGATAGTGCAACTGTTAATGCTATAGTGTTTTTTTTTAAAGATTGTCAATCTGGAACCACCGCCGTAGTAAAATGCACCGTTAATAAAAGTACCTGGACGACCGAGCTGTGTTTGGTGAAAATAGAGAAAACGCCGTTTTCTAAAAATTAAACCTAGATAGATCGATTTATCGCCCCCGAAACCTTCATGAAAATCGTTGAAGCCGTTGCCGAGATTCAGATTATATATATACAAGAATTGCTAAAACACTAAAAATAACAAACTTAATAATTAAGTAATTTGATTAAACCAAAATATTAGTTTGAACAGGTAATTTAATTACACTTATTAGGTTCGGTAAGGAATGGATTGTGGCAACACTCATCGTTATTAATTCAAGCTATAGAGAGGACCGTCCCCGTCGACACTATAACCAATAGTTAACTGTGACATCCAATATTTTTGTTATGTAAATAATTTTACTTGAAGTAGGCCGAGATAATAGGTCAATCGATATATTTTTATTTTGTACTTATTTCAAAATCTAATAAAGAAAGAAGTATGGAATTAGTAATGTTGCAGCGACCAAGAAGATAATTACTCAAAAATCAAGTCATTTATTCAAATTACATTACGAATTGGCACTTTTTGAATGGCATAATTTAAATATATAGACAGTCCCCTAAAGGGCGTCCGTCACCACGTCCTATTGTTGTTACATGTTACGAGTATCTTGCGATTAGCGTTGAAAATAACATGTAAAATACATGTATCTTTCCAACAACCCTGTATTTTTCAATAAATTACAGAAACTTTGCTTCCGAATCTTCGGTTGAATTTTTCGCAAGTTTAAGTTTTTTACATGTATTTGACGGTGTAGTTTTTTAACTATATATATTACAATTAGATGGTAGACATTAAATGTGTTAAATTTATTTTTAATTAATATTAATAAGCAATGTTTCCCCTTTGATTGGTATATATTAAAATATACAGCATGAAACAGTAAAGTATGTTTTTTTTTATTCAGACGAACGTCAAATTTGTTTTATTCGATAATTACATGTATTTTATAGTCAAGAAGATGCAAATATTCGAAAAAAAAAACAAAAAGTATCTTTCGCAATTTTCAACGTTATTAACGATGCTTCAAAACAGTCTGCTTCATGCTTATGAAGCAGACTGTTCAGGTAAGAAGAGCGTCACTGACGATACCATCTCTCCAGCTCGAAGTATATGGACAAATAAAATCACAGAATCGATATAATATGAATTGGGGCCCATGTGCACTAAATTTTATTTACTTACGACGATAAAACACAGGCCAACTCTACCGAACGGGAAGTTCTCATCAACAAAAAGGAAATAAAGTATGGAAAGTTATCAGGGATCCTTTTGTCTCAAAATTAGTTAGGGGGACTGGTATCGGGGACAACTGTATTTTATTATTACAAATGTATAGAACCACTTGCCCTCTTTCCGGTCGTGCATTAAACATGCAAACTACATTTTCTGATTTCTTTTTTACTTTCGTGTGTAAAAATTTTGTAGGTACTACTTAGACGTGGAATTTTATAGTGTTTCTGAACAAAATAACCAGTTTAGTTGCTTTGGAAAAGTTACAGTTGATAATTATTTCTGTTTGAAACAGGTTGATAGGTATGTTTGTTGCCGAAATTAATTTTGAGCTAATTAGAGCAGTATATAATCAACATTAGGGATCGTATCCAGCTAATAAACAATAGAGATTGGGTGACAATCAGAGATTGATATCTGATAATATCAGGAGCTGGAATGTTCCATTGTCAGTGGAATTAATTTAATGATTATCTCATTACATCATGTAATTCAATGACTTCTGAATTATCATACCATTATGTCTGTATATAAGTAATAGTTAGCAGAAAGATTGATGATTTCGATGTGGTGTTGGCGATGACTTTTTCGTATGCCATGGACTGCTATGAGAACGAATAAATCCATACTGTAGGAGCTCAACATCACCATAATGACAGGATCGTGTCCACTGCTTTTTCGGACACAGGCGGCAAGCGGTTCATACTGTAGAAGACCACAAAACTTGGAAACTTGTTGTATGCGGTCACGATGAGACAGATACATACAAGTATGCACGTATTTAACAATACTTTTGCACCCCTATTTAACCGAATGCTCGACGCAAAGGCGGGTAATGGTATTTTTTCAGTCTATGTATGTATTGTTGTTTGTTCCTATGTGGAGTTCTAGTAGTTCTAGTAGTTTCTAGTAGTAGTTCTATCTGGAATTCTTACGTCAATCGATTCCTCTCTACCTTGCGGGTGCCACAGGCTACATTAAAATTGGAAAAAGAAAAATGGCGGGTTTTCGGCGCCATTTTGTCGGGTGTTTATTTATTTCTTCCATATCCATCGTGTGGGGTATCAAAATGAAGTGTTTTAAGAGGTGATTACAAAAATATATATCACTTATATATTTAAAAGGAATTCGGAAAAAAAAAAGTTAATTTAAAAAATCTTAAACCCGACTGATTTAGAACGTTCAAAATGGGTTTGTTCAGTCATCTCGCGATAACATGGCACAGCATGATTCCTACCAACCTATATAGGCATACGAGTAACTAAGTTAACTTGTTTTAATTTTATCCTTATTTCGTTAAGTCCATCCCATTTTACCCATAGAATTAGCAATATTGCAAAAGATCTGTGTTACAATTTTGGTGCACAATAAATAATATTTTCTTTATCTTCTACTAAGAAAAGAAAGCTGCTTCATCACTTAAAAATAGCTGGAAGCGACATCGATAGCGGGTTTGGTATCGTTGAACCGCGTAACAATCTCATTCGGCTACCCAACATGTTTGTTTTATCTTAAAGTGGCAGTAGCAAACCGCTTGAGGCACTACTTCCCCTAAGAGAAAAACTGGCGACTTAGACAAGCGAGTAGCACTTTCTATGTGTGCCGATTTATCCCACAAATAAGCATTTTTTATTCTGATCAAATTAAATAATAAAAGGGCCATGGAGTAGAATTGCCTGTAGGAGTTTGTGTTACATGATAGCTATAAACTGGGAGTCTTGAATGGTAACTTCTACAAGAGTGCTCCACCATCAATCACATCATCGCTTATCATCAAGTAATATAGTGGCCAAATCAAACATCGGGCACTGAAAAAAATTGCATCGATTTGGAGCGACGACATCATTTTACACGAGAACAGATGATGAGGGCCGTCGGAATGTTGCAAGCTGGTTGGAAAAAAGCTGGGCAAGCAACGTACTGTGGCTGTCGCTCTTGGCACTATACATAGCGTCATAAGCCGTCTCTGAACACGCTATCGTATCACAAGCAGCGTGGCCGAGTGACATAGATGACGATCTCGCATCACCACTCGCAGACAAGACCGGTACATCCAAAATACTGCTCGACGGAATGGTACCATGGCCATGATGTTGGCTACCAGGCTCCACAGCTCTTCAGGCTTACTGATTAGCGATCAAATCGTCTACGTGAAGTTGGTCTGCGTTCCCGAAGGCCGCTTAGAGTTCCACCTACAGCACCCCGCAATCGTAGGGCAACAAAATTTGGAGGGAAGAAGACTGGCGTTGTGTTTGCTTTTCGAATGAATCTCGTTTCGGTATGAGACCGGATACAACACCTACTCGAGTTTGGAGCACCACTGGACGTCAAGAACGTTTGAAATTTTGTTAGGAAGTTCATTAATATGAAGGGGGAACAATAATGGTTCTGCCGGTTTTTGTATCGGTGCAAGAACCGATCTCATTTGGATCAGGGGCAACCTCAATGCTCAGAAGTATGCGGAGAGGATGGTTTCAGACGTGATCATCCGTTTTTGATGCCGGTTGGGTGATTCGTTTCGACTAATGCACGACAACTCACGTTCGCACTCGGCTAGAATCGTAACAGGCACTCTTGCCGATGTTCCTTCATCAACCATCAGCCGTGGCCTGCTCAATCGCCATTCCTCAACTCAATAGAGTACGCATGGGATATGCTCTAAAGAAGAGCTCTGCCGAGTATGGATACCGTGCATACCCCACAACAACGTTTTGACTTGTTAGAAATAATGTGGGCGGCCATTTAGATTTTTAGATTTTGATAAACTGATTTTAGGCATGCCAAATCGCTATGATTGTGTGATTCGTATCAATGGTAGAAAAATCTTTATTTTTTTATATTTACAATAAAAAGCCATTTAATCGACAACATTATCTTAGGTTAATTTGCAAAAATTGCAATTTTTCTTGGTTTTCACAAAATATAGGGATAAGTTGTTAACTTAACTAGGAGTTAAAGTAAGAAGCCAGTCTGGAAGACTAAATGTGGTAAATATTAATTAGTCAATTTTCAGGGATCCGTACCCAAAGGGTAAAAACGGGACCCTATTACTAAGACTCCACTTTCCGTCTGTCTGATTGTCACCAGGCTGTATCTCATAATCCGCGATAGCTAGACAGTTGAAATTTTCACAGATGATGTATTTCTGTTGCCGCTATAACAACATACACTAAAAACAAAATAAAATTAATATTTAATTGGGGCTCCCATATAAACAACGTGCAATTTTTACCGTTTTTTGCGATATTGGTACGGAACCCTTCGTGCACGAGTCCGACTCGCACTTGGCCGGTTTATTTTTCTTTTTCATAATTTACAAAGTTAGTTTTAATCAGAAGGAAGGAAGGAAGATTTTTTTCTCTTCGACCAATAATGGTCCAGCCAACTTTAAAGTCTTCAACATAATTCTTGCTGATTGGAGTAGCTATAAAATAATAACTTAAGTACCACACAAATCTGCTTTGATAGCTCTACGCAGATGAGGCAATAAAATTATCATAAGCAATGCTATAATTGGCCAAGTGAAATTGCCTCGGCCATAAAGCTAGTAAAGTACAAATTGTTTTGTACTTCCTTCCTTGCCAACCTGAAGAAATTCCATTTAAAATACTTATTTATTAACGCTGTGTTTGCAAACTGTTTCTGTTGAAGTGACACACCGCTTCGTAAAATAAATCTAACTGAATTCTGTAGACGTGCACGTGTAACGCTCTCTCGAAGTTATTTTTTGTGTGTTGCCACGTATGAAACTTGGCACGTGTCTCAAGTAATGAGATTATGGATAGATCGGAAAGTAGAAGATTGTAAATAAATAATCTTTGCTCTTATATCTAAATTTTGCCTGCCTTAAATTAAATTTAATAATTAAATTTTGGTTGCCTGGAAGAGATCGCGAATCGCGATAAGGCCGCCTGTTGTATGTTTGTTTTAGTTATAAGATGTCTTTTTGAATATTTTTTGTCTTGGTGTACAATAAAGTGTAAATAAATAAATAAATAAATAAATAATAATAATTGAAATGTCTTGGTTGGAAGAGTCTTCTCTTTATAGTGGTTTCAAAACCCCTGTTCAGTGGACTCGATTAGAGAAAACTAGTTCGTTTTTTTTAATGTTTCAAGTCTAGATACGTTTTTTAAATTTTGAAAACCCTTGCTTGTATAGTTATCACACTGCCCAAGTTAAGCGGTAATATTCACAAAGCATACCCTTGTGTTTCTGGACCCTTGAGACATTATAGTATAGGTGTTAGGTCCCACTCGTTCCACTAAAATCCCCTAGACTGGACCCCCAGGGGACTACGCAGCACTCAATGTTCCACTATGATACCCTACGGCAGGGCATCCCAATCTTTTTTATACTGTGTCTCCTTTTACATGGAGTTATTTTTTTGGCGACGCCCTTGTGTAAGGTATGAGAGCGTCGCAAATTGCGGCGTATTGATTATAAACTGTGTTTGTAGTTGCTTGATAAAATATTGATTATTCGGAAAAACATCAGCAGTTAACAAGCTCGCTTTTCTGAGCATAACTTTTCGAATCAGAGCTAAAGTTAGAAAAATATAATATGTAATTTGTCAACATGATCATCATCATCTTCTGCCTTTATTAGTCCACTGCTGGCTTGTAATATGTACTACGACTAAAATACTGCAGAAGGAGCGACAAGACGTATCAAGTGGTACTAGGATTCTTCAGTATCCGGAGTTGGATAGTCTTGGGAGTCATTACTCTAAAATTAAATTACATTATATTTATCAAATAGTACTTATTAGTATTCATCGTGTAGTGTGTGCGACGCCCGTGAGAGAGCACCACGACACTCTGGGGCGTCGCGGCGCACAGTTTGGGAATCCCTGCCCTAGGGGATCATATAAAACTCTAATTTCCTTTTGAATGGTGATTCATAAAGGTGCATACATTAAAAAAAACTTGTGCAACAAACATCGTGAGCAAATCTGGACTGTAAGTTTGAAATGACCAAACCACCTTGAGAAAGCATGGTGATTCATGCACATGCATGGTATATTAAAAGAAGCCTTCGGCCTGCAGTAGGACAGTAACATTCCGGTATTATATCAGCGCAAATAAGTAGTCCAAATTTTGTACAAGTAGAAAAATAATATCAGAAAACTGCCAATGTTGTGTGTGTAAACTTACGTCGGATTCACTGGAGCAACAAAATGATTAAATTTCATTTAAATTCTCGTGATTTCAGCGTCAAGTGAAGTAGGACAATTTACACTTGATGTTATGCTTCAATAACACTGTAAGTTGCAAGTAAACTGTTTGGAAAATAAATTAAATAAGGAGTGGCGCTTTGGTCCGTCTCCATTATTTACTGATGTAGATTCATTGTCTACTTTGTTTTGAATCGTCTGAACGCTAATGAGTCTGACGTCGAAAAGCAACTGCTCTTGCGCTTTGCTTGTTTTATTTGTGGTAAGTCTAGCAACTTCACAAAAAATATATCTTATGGGGATACCTTTGGTGGATGGATTAGATCACCAGATTGGGGTTTCAAGGACATTAGATTTATCTGCTACGAGAAAATTAAAAAAGTTTTCACAAAAAAAATAACTGTCTTCAAAAGCAAAACACTGAAAGTGCAAAATAACTTTCGTTTCGAAATCTGGTGTCTTTGGTTCTTCTTTTTTATCGTTTTGTGACCCCGAATTCCGAAACGAAGTTATTTTGCACTTTTTAGTGTTTTGTTTCTAAACTCTGTTTTTTTATGAAGTTTTTTCTCTCTTTTTAGTTTTAGTACACTATCACTAAAAAGTGAGCAAGTGCTATAGCACGGTACCTAAACGATTGAAAAAATACCCATATTAACTCAATTTACACATTTGTGCTGTTCGTCGCTAAGGAGTTCGGTTGTATGTTCCATATCTTGAAAACTGCGGAACCGATTTAGATGAAACTTGCACTATTCCATAAGTAGAGAGATACCTAATCCATGAAAAAAAGAATAGTCACATTTCGATAAGAAGTTTCGGAGAAATACGTGGACAAACATACATACATACAAATAAACATACATAGAAACAATTATGAAATTTGGCAGACGTGTTTAGAAGCCCAATTAGAGTAACATATGTGAATATTGGGCAATTCCAACAATATTACATAGACACGTGTTGAATTGATTACCTCCTTTTTTGAAGTCGGTAAAAAAAATAGTTAGGAAATTTCTGTCTGCCCGGACATTCGGTCTCGGTCATTTTTAGGTGCCTACAAATCAATAAATTGTTTCTAAATGCTCAAGTTACGCTCTTTCGTTTGGTGAAAATAGGGCATGCTACCTAAATATCTATGAAAAAAATCTTATCACTTTTCAATCCCTACATAATTTAAACTTAAACATAATGCGGGTTAATTATATTATTTATCATTATGTCAAACTGGCTTCTAAACCGTGGGTAACCCGTAAATTTTTCTAACCCCACGGGAATATTATACCGAACTAAAAAGTGCTATTCTAGACTACAGTGTATTTCTGTGCCAAATTTCATCCAGATCCGATTAGCCGTTCTGGCGTGATTAAGTAACAAGCATACATACATCCAAACTTTCACATTTATAATATTAGTAAGATTTCAAGTTTTAAAGTTTTAAGATATAACTAAAGTAACTTAGGAGAAAAGACAGACAGACGGACACGTCAGTGATTTTTTAAGGATTCAATTTTTCTTTATGACGTTCGGAATCCTATGAACAAATAAATTGTAGTTCTAAAAACTAAAAAACACGCTTTAATGGTAAATTGAACCAAAAAGTCGCTAATCCTGAAGATCCTGGTAAGGATACTGGGACAAACTATTTAAATTATTGAATTTTCATCAATCCTTGAAAAGTGTTCAAAGTTTCAAATCAATCTGACGTTTTGAAGGGCGTGAAAATCACGTTCAAAGATTCCGTTACATTGATACATACATACAAAGCTAATAAAAGCGTGTTACAAATAAAAGTCTTTAAAGACTAATTAAAATCAGAACCCAACAATCATGTGTGTGCATTGCCTAATGTAATTAAGTTTTAACGCGGCCCGATTTCGTGCGTCCAACCTTGATTGGAGATCATTACGGTGACGAATAATTTAGGCTATTTAACACTGCGGTACGCGGTCGCCCGGCTTTGCCTACCCACAATAATATATCTTTGTAATTACTCCAATGGATAAAACGCCACTGACCAGTCAGACCAACCCAGTTATTGAGTAAGTACTATTCCGTGTTAATGTCAGTTAATTTTCCCTTTTCCTAAAGTAAGCGAGGGTCCGAAAAACAAGGGTGTATGAGTTTATCCTTTCGCATTAATTATGAGTTGATTGTACGCAGAATTATGATGTGGTTGTAAGTGACATGGACATGTTCATTGTTCCAATGTTTGAACAGTACATGGAATTTGGACGAATGTAATTATAAATACTTACGTATTGTGAGTTATACTCAGGTAAAATATATTAACTGTAGTAGAAACGAAAAGAATTGGGATGAGTTCAAAGTCAAAGACAAATTCCTTTGTTTTAATTAGGCCAGTAAGTGGCACTTTTGAACGCCAAAAATATCAATTTATAAGTTATGCAATCTAAGTACAGATAGCTACAATCTATATATTTGAATCAACAAAGGCGCCAACTAAGAAAAGACCGAGTCAGTGAAGCTCCAGACTGACTGCCTTGGACTCCGCAACGAAATCAATCAGAAAAAATAACAGCGGAAAAGTAAGAAAATCATAATTTCCACAAGAAATGACTTATTGTGTCTAGACTCCGTTAAGAGTTTGATGCTAAGAGTCAATATTCTGTTAAAGAGTGATTGAACTTTGATGAAATAACTTCACGTTTGGATTTTCCGATACAGTGCAAAATATACAGGGAGCATTTTCATTCAAATCTTTCAAGAGGTGAAAGAACTCATTAACCTAATAAATATTAAACATGAAAATAAAATGCTGTTATGAATATTGTGTAGAAAATAGTAAAAATTGTTTAACCTACGCCTGAGAGATTAAAGGTCTAAAAGATTGCAAATGAATTAAAAGTCACCTTCTAAGTACATATTGAGGCAGTTAATCAGTATAATTGATCTAACAAAACCCTTTTTCAACTGATTAAAGGAAATCTATATATTTCTCCTGTACATTTTTGTCACACTCATGATATTTTTCTTCACAGCTAAGCCGGTAATAAATTTTAATTATGCACATAGGTCTGACAGCACATTTGTACCGAAGCCGGAATTAATGACCATTGGCTTTCAGCTCCCGGAGCTGTCCCAAGGGTGTTCCTGCTCGATAACAAACAATTTGAGATGCCTCTCTTAATAAAGTTATTTAAAGGTAGCATGTGGAATTAAGGCTTATTTGCATGATATATTACTAAATTCATTGAATGCTAAACTTATTTTAGGCTGCCCTAGTCGACGGCACGAACTATTTTGTGCGCGGGGTTTAAATGCATGCTATCTCATCTGACAAAACTTGCGGCAGATATAGATGCTGTGATGAGCAGTAACAAGATAGTTTGCGTACGAATACACACTTTTGCGAATTTTTTGCGAAATGGATGATGATTTAGGACGAAAACGAGCGTGCGACATTTTATAATCAGACCATTGGGAGTATGGATATTATGAAAAAACTACTTTATTTATCTGTTCAAAATAATATTATTTGCTTTGTTGAACTACTAATCTATCCCTTTTTGGTGACTGTTTTGCAATTTTCCTTCTTCTTATGTTACTTATTTGTGCCCAAAGATGCATTAAAATTAGTGTTGAAATATGGAAATTTGACGCCCATCATTACCATCATTTTTTTTTGATTCCATACAGGGCTAGATAATGATGAGACAAATTGATATCATTTTTTATTTTGAATTTAGAATGTCAAATAGTGGAGTAATCGCCAGACTACGTTTGTATGGAAGAATGATCGACTAGGGCAAGCTTAAGACATCATCCTGTCTCTTTCACCTTCAAACAATAGAATGATAATTATATTTTATTTAACGCTTAATGCATTTAGTGATTTGTGGTGTAAGTGGGCCTAAATATTTTTTCACCAGCAACCAGTTTGCATGCAAGTTGCGTTACATTGCGGGCTAACGAGATTTAATGTGATCAACCGCTCTACCGTGCCCCGCAATGTAATTTAACTAGCATGCATGTTGCTTGCAGATGAATACGTGGTCTTAGTGGGTATCCCTGTTTCATCGAAAATTAATTGACAAATTATCACTTCCCAAACAATTCACCGTTTAATTTCATTTGCCAAATTATTACTCAACAAAAAATCTCATCACAAATAATTATAACGCAAACCTAATGATTGGCAAGTGAACCTTTAAACAATAACTTGTTTACCTAAGTACTTTTACCAATTATTGTGTAGTCAAATATTTCAGTTGGAATAACACATTTAACGCAAAATAAAATAAGCCGAATATTTAGCATCATCAGTTTTCAATTTGCCATTTTGAGTCGAATAGAAATGGTAAATTGAAGACTGAAAACTGATGAATTGACTAATTGCTTAGTCAATGACAAAAAAATTGCATCTATAGGTATGCCAGTTGCAAAAAATATACTAATTTAATGAAAATGTGTAAGTACGATTACTATTTAAGCAATAAAGTCGACGGGACTATTTCTGTCTAAAGCAACCTAACATGAACGAGATGACGGGACCTGAGTTCGCTGGTTTTGCTCGCTCACTTCAGCTCCCGTCATCTTCTTCGAAACTAACCTATCCGTGTCGGGGTGTTCGCTCGCTCTTGGACTAATTCATTGACCATAA
The DNA here is from genome assembly GCA_949775005.1 of Orthosia gothica. Taxonomy (NCBI): domain Eukaryota; kingdom Metazoa; phylum Arthropoda; class Insecta; order Lepidoptera; family Noctuidae; genus Orthosia; species Orthosia gothica. The sequence goes on from OX459054.1 coordinate 1,503,072, forward strand.
TTATCGAATAGCCATTAATCTACCATGCATGCATGCTTTGCAAAAGAGGAAATCTGGCGCTCGGCGGCCGCTGCCGCGGCATGCAATTGCTAATGTCCAATACAAAAAGAATAATATAATTTACAAATATTTTGTATTAAATAAATGATTATATTAAAATAAAAATGCATTTTTAAATTATACAATTCCCAATAAATCTTATTTTTGCCTATATATTTTTTGTCATAACAAATCATTTAACCAAACGTGTATTATCTAAAGATTGTCTGTTGTAATTAATCATTTGATTAAAGACCAATTGCCTTAATGACACAATCCTTGGTAATAATCTGCCAAGTAAAAATTTGACCAAATGAAAATGTGCGTATAAATTCATTCCAAATATTGCATTGGTATACAAAAAGGTTGCTAAAATTTGTTTGGGTAGTGAAATTTTGTCAAAATCTTTTCGGCAAAACGGCAGGATCCCGATCTTAGAATAAAAGATTCGGAGGTCATTGAATTTCAACTGCAAAAACAAATTTTCCAGAAATATAATAATAATTTCTGTCATAAAATAAAATTCTTTAATAACTTACCTGTGTCCAGTTCCATTTACTCACGTTACACATTAAGGTCATGTTCTTATTGAAGTATAGTATATGTTTACGACGACTTATTCATTCGTGTTGACTAAATCAAAGACATTTTGGAGATTTTTCGATTTGCCGCTACACAGGCGGGTGGCGCGATTGATTGACTCTGCTATTCGGCGTCGTAACGTTTTCCATTTATATGAAGAACTCACAAGTTCCTCCAAGAAATACACGAGGGAATATAAGACTTGTGAACGTTATCGCGTTGTCTTTACGATCGCGACGAAATTAAGAATTATTACATAATGTATTTTACATCTCTCAGAAAATGTGTAAATCTTTTCGTTTTGCTGTTATAATAAATTGCCAATAAATAAAAGAAATAAGCAGATTAGTTAGGAAATGTTTCAGAATTGTAAGACTTCTACATATTCATACAATCTAATCGGTGTTACCGTATGTGAGCAGTTTTATCAGAAAATATACACACGCGTTCATTTTAAATGCGGCTGCAGTCTGCCAATTATAGTGAAATAATTGTACCCGCGTAAGTTTCTGTCTGAATGTTGGTGGCGAGTGTATGGCGTCGGGTTAGTTATGGAAGACATAATTATATCGTAGCTTCCTAATTAACAAAATAGTTTCTGCTTTAAAAATGAGGTTATATTTATGGTGGGTTAAACAGTAGTAATACGTATACCGGGTTTCATGTTTCCGGGTAAATGTTTGATGTTAAAATATATTAGTCAACTGTCATCTAAATGAAATTGTAATTTAGAAAAGGCTATGTCGTAGCTGGAATTTTCTTCAAGTTTTTTGATCTTAGAAAACTTATTTACAGTAGGAGTGTTATCCAATAACTGTTTTATGGAGATCAGATAGGTAGACGCTCCATGTAAAATACTGTTACTCAGCTGCACCCAGATACACTGAAAGCCAACCCCAAATAGTTCCCTCACGGTGAGTTCCCGCATTGTCGAAGCGGTGAAGCTCAGAGGAACCCGAGGAGAGGCCGCTTGTCAGGGCTTTTGCCGATTAAGTCGACGACGCGACCTAGCGGCCAACAAGTAGGTTGCGGTGCCGCTTGATAACAGAGGCGACATCGCAACTGAGGCGGGCCGCGATGTCGTATGGAGCCTCCCATAGGATATCGCGGCTGAGGGTTGGAGGCCGTGGCGGGAGAGGAGTGACGGTATTGCGATGCGCCGCTCTCCCTGCCTTCTGCGGCCTGGATGACGGACGCGGTGATGCCGCAGGGGAGGTCCCTATCCCATGCGGCCGAAAAGTAGTAGATGGCGAGGCCACTGATCTGACCCGTCACAGGGATCAAGGGTGCCATATACGGGGTCGTCTGGCGCCCATGTGCTGGTTTGGTCCCTGGGGTGGTCACGGTGTGCAATGTGTTCTGGTGCGCCGGTGATAAGGGGTTATCCCCAGAGGAGATTCGGGTGGCGGACAGCTGCGGCGGGTTTATGGACGAGTGCTAACACGTGCCCGTGTTCCCACCATAAGCGGCACAGGAGGACACCGTGGAATTTTAATGGGTTGGAGTCCCACATAACTGCGCTATCTACCCGAGGTAGCGCATCATGCATGAGCATTTCTCAACGTTAAAAAAAAAACCCCAAGTAGTTGTGAAAAGGCTTGACAGATTGACGAACGTTTTCTTCGCACTAAAGTGTTTTTATTAATAAATTCTTACCTAAATTAAACTAAAGCGTTAAAAGGAAAGATATTACCAGACATTATTATCTCAATACTTTTAGCAGAAGCTTTACTTAAATCTAATTTTAATCTCTTTGTCTTAAGCCGCAAAAAAAAGTTCCGGTAGCCGTCAACTAGGTAAAATATGATACAAATGGCCTTGAAATCTGAAAACAGATAAAAAGTTCCGTTTAGAATCGAGCCCGACCTTTTCCCTACATAATGGGATGAGGATGGATATCCAGGGTTTCTTCACCTACCTACCGTAATTTGCCAATAGGTTGACTTTCTGAGAAAAGTTTTCGACAGCTGGTATATGGATATATAATGGTAGATACATTTGTTGAAAGTAACATTTGTACCTTGTTTCAAGCAAATATAATATATATATATTAGGTTCTGCCAGCGGCCTAGCCCGCGTGAAAGATGTTTATTATACATATCAACCTTCCTCTTGAATAACTATATCTATTTAAAAAAATTATCGAAATCCGTTGCGTAGTTTTAAAGATCTAAGCAAACATAGGGACAGACAGACAGCGGAAAGCTACTTTGATTTATTATATAGTGATATATCAATTTAAGTAACCATATGACTGCGAAGTGATTATTTCGGATATCTCTGTGACCGTTTTGGTAGAATAAATACAAAAACAAAATCAACTACATTATATTTTTAGGCCTGTCGAGGGTTAATGAAAAGTCCCGCACATCGTATTCAATATGACAGGTCAAATATTGGATGTTTTGTTCATCGCAAATTCTACGTTCCTGAATAAACAGTCCTATGGCAACCTGAAAAAGGTGTAATAACATCAGGGAATAACATTAAAAAGTAAGACATGAATTCAGTTAGCTTAAACGTTTTTTAAGCGAGATCTTTTACATCTCAAAATACAATTCATTGTAAAAAAGGTACGTAATATAGAAAAAGGTTAGGAAATTGAAAATTGTGCCGCGGAATATAACCCCATTACTAAGGAAATGAGGTACGTGAGTATGTTTTAGAATTCTCTTCCTCGTCGGCTCGCAGTGAGTTACCCCGGAGTATCTCTACCTGTGACGTACTCTGTTTTTAAGCAATAAGGAAGATTGTCCTGGAAACATTTGCCGATCGGGATCGTCAATTGCTTTATCGATATATTGAGTAATGGGTGAACGTTGGCTTTTGTGTGCACGTAAAGTATAAATTCATTCATGTTTCTTCTGTCTTTTATTCATTCAATCATCAAATAGCCCCTTCCCCCTGGACCGCGATAGCGTGTGGACGTGAATTCTGTGTTCGTAAATCTATTAATATATTAAATAAATTATTTAAATAAGTCTGAAAGTAATATTTTAAATCTACAAAAATCGACTCAAGTACCAGGAGCGCATAGCCACCGCAGAGGTGACTCACCATTAACGGCCGCGCGGTAAGCTCCACCCCTCAGTACTGGATTTTTTAGACCCGCCCATCACCGAAGCGACATCACTAAAACGCCTGCAAAAACACTGTTAGCAAATTGGATTGAACGCATATTGCTAATAAACACAAGTTGAAGAGATGTTGCGATCATCACCCACTAAGGCTGTCTCTGACTCTGATTTGACAAAAACTCAGTCATCAACACAACCTGCATATGTGACCGCACGGCCCAAGCGTAAGCACGATGATGTAACTATCACCAAGGAAGACTTTCTTGCGTTCAAAAACGAAATTAAACAAATGTTAAGTTCTTGGAACACTGAGCAAGACCACAAGTTTGTAAAAATGGAGAAGTCATTAACACAATTACAAAAAACAACATCTGATTTTGAGAATTCCCTACAATTCATCTCTCAACAGTATGAGGATATGCAGAAAAGGATACAGAACTTAGAAAAGCAGTGCAAAGATAACATTATATACATATCATCACTAGAAGAGAAGGTGGAAGACCTACAATACAATATGAAGAAAAATAATGTGGAAATTAGGAACCTGCCATCTAAAGAAAACGAAACCACTGCTGACATGATCCAGATAGTGAATAACTTGTCAAGCGCCCTTAACTTTGGCCTCCAATCAAGTGACATACGTCACATAGACCGCGTCCCTGGCAAGAAAGGAGCAAATAGACCAATTATTATGGAACTCAACACTATCGCAACCAAACAAGAGATTCTCAACTCTGTCAGACGTCACAACAACTCGAAGCCAACTCAAAAACTGAACACCTCCCACTTTGGATTAAGCGGCACCACCAATGCGGTCTACATAGGAGAAGACTTAACTAATAGCACCAGGAAACTTTTCTATTTGGCACGCGAGTTTTGCAAAGAAAAGCAGTTCAAGTTTTGTTGGATTTCTCGCGGATGGGTACTCATACGAAAAACAGAAGGACAGTCGGCGGTGCTTGTTGGAAGTGAAGCTCACATTGAAAAACTAAGACAAGAATGACTAGATTCTACATGGGTGCTATCTGTAAGCTCCTACCTCCAACATTTTTGCATGCTACATGTGTATAATTTTAATCCGAATGTATACAACAATACCTATACTAACCTAAAACAACCTTTTCGCACTCAACTCATCTACACTTGCAATCCAATACTCCACAAGTACAATCACTCTTCATACAAACACATCCTAATACTATCTCATTCCAACACTACACTTCAATGTAACACTACCACTCTACCTTCAACGACACTGAGCGAGTCTTATTTACACTGTTATTCTTATGTCTCAGCGATAAGTAAGGTACATAAACTATGTACAGATCCCATAATGACGTCTCAATTACAACTACAATTTAACAATGGATAATGTAAATGAAATTATCAGCAATATTGATCAGCTCTCAGTCTCTACTACACTAAATTGTAACCCTGAAGAATGCGCTAGTTATGTCACTAACCCTTCCAAGCAATTAAAGATAATTACCCAGAACATTCGTTCTATTCATGCAAACTTCGACTCTTTCTTAACCCTCCTTTCTAGAATAAACCTTGACTGTGAAATCCTAGTTCTGACTGAGTGCTGGCTGAAACGTTGTAATGATACAATCCCATCTATCAATAACTATACTTATCATCAAACAAAAAAAACCTACAATCAGAACGATGGTGTAGTCCTTTATGTTAAAAATATAGAAAATTACACGGTCGAGGAGCCTGACTTGTTGGACGCCAGTTGTCTAGTGCTAAGAATTGGCTCCGATAAGGCAATAATATGCATTTATCGATCACCATCTTTTAGAGACTTAAGTAATTTCCTACAATCTCTTGGCTCTCTTTTGACAAGCCTGAAATCATATAAAACCATAACTATTGTTGGAGACATAAACCTCGATATCGCCAGTACTATATCTTCCAACCAAATCTCTGACTATCTTGATCTCATAGCTTCTCATGGCCTGCTACCAGCTCATGCACTTCCCACTCGAGAGAATGCCTGTCTTGACCACATCATGCTCAAATCTAACCTGTCAGCACTCGCCATAGTAATTCACGCATCTATCACCGACCATAACCCTGTACTGCTGTGTCTCAACCTAAAAAAGTATGTCAAGCCTTACACTGCTTTAAAGACTAATTACGAAACTCTTGATACTGAAATGAGAACTACGAATTTCCAATCAATTTACCAACTTACCGATGCTAATGAAGCGACAAAAAGTTTAGTCACCATTCTCGGTAGACTTATAAATACTCATACTTCTATAATTAAGCTTCCAAATAATAAACGTCTTCTCAAGCCGTGGATGACCGTTGGTATGCTCCGCTGTATGCGCAATAAAGATGCAATGCATAAAAAACTCAAGCTATCTCCAAACAATACCATATTAAGTATTACATATAAAAGATACAGAAATTACTGCACAAAAATCTTAAAAAAACTAAAAAGAGACTTTGACAGGCGAGAATTGAGTGAGGCTTCAAAAGACAACAAAAAAATCTGGAAGGTGATAAAGAGAGTAACTAATACTAACAAGCCGAATACACCCAACACCGATTTGTTGACTGCATCTGCTTCACCTCAACTATCGGTTGACATGGTAAACGATTTTTTTGCCAATATAGGCAGGAAACTTGCTGATAAGTTTTCATTTCCACCCGGTAGTCACAAAACGCCTACAGACGTTACCTCTACTTTTTCGTCTGTACAATCCTTCGTCATGTTAGACACCGACGAGACAGAGGTTGAGGAATTAATGATGTCACTAAAAACAGATTCTGCTGTTGGCTGGGACAATATACCAACAAAATTTCTTAAGCGCTATTCTCTGACACTAGTCCCCTTACTCACACATATTTTTAATATTTGTCTCCATACAGGCACTTTCCCCTCGTACTTCAAGAAGGCGATCATACACCCGATTTACAAATCTGGGAGCAGAAAGTGTGTTAATAACTATCGTCCAATTGCAGTGTTACCTTCCATTTCCAAAATTCTAGAACGGTTAATTAACAAAAGACTAGTGAAATATCTGGAAGATAAAATGCTTTTTTCTCCCAACCAGTTCGGTTTTAGGCGCAACAAATCTACGAGCTGTGCTGTAGTTGACCTAATTGACTATGTTACCGGAAATATTGACAAGAAAAAGAAAGTATTGTCAATATTTCTGGACCTGAAAAAGGCGTTCGATACGGTTTCGATTCCTGACTTGTTAATAAAGCTGGAGGAGATTGGGATTCGTGATCAATCACTTAACATATTCAGGGACTACCTTCAAAACAGAACTCAGTGTGTAAAAATACAAAATTATCTCAGTAAAGAACTGCCAGTGACTTTCGGCGTGCCCCAAGGCAGTGTGATTGGTCCAACCCTATTTCTGATTTACGTAAACCAACTCTGTGATCTGAAATTGGGAGATGGAAAAATTATTGCGTTTGCTGACGACACCGTCCTTACCTTCTCTGGTGACACTTGGAACGATACTTTCAATACAGCTCAAAAAGGACTTAATAGTGTCCTAAAATGGCTCAACACACACACACTTACAATCAACACCGACAAAACTAAAATTCTTACGTACAGCTTACGAAATTCCACTCAACCTCCAGATTCGTACGCCTTGGTAGCGCACTCATGTTTTCTGTCTGGCAATGTGACATGTACCTGCCCTAAATTAGAGCGTTGTCGAGCTATCAAATATCTCGGAGTAACTCTTGACGATGGCCTGAGCTTTTCAGTACATATAGATTTACTAACAAAAAGAATCAGAAAGCTCATTTTTGTCTTTAAGACTCTTCGCCACATTGCAGAAGCACAAATAATCAGGTGTACATATTTTGCTCTTTGTCAGTCTCTTTTAACGTACTGTGTTTGCGTTTGGGGAGGTGCCCCCAAAACGGTGCTGTTGAAGCTAGAACGAGCTCAGAGAGCCGTGCTGAAAATTAGTACCTTTCGGTCCATCCTCTTCCCAACTGAAGAACTGTACAGGAACTGTGAAGTCCTTACAGTCAGACAATTATTTGTGCTAAACACAGTACTACATCAGCACCAAAAAACCTCCTATGAAAAAATCACCACAAGACGCAAAGACAAGGTATGCCAACACTTCCGATGTCAATACTCTTTTACAAGAAAATTTCCCTGTTTCCAAGGTCCTCATCTATACAATAAACTCAACAAAATATTAAACTTTTATTCACTACCTAAATTGTCACTTAAAAAGAAGCTACATAATTGGCTACTAACTCTCAACTACAACAATACAGAACAGTTATTGATGACTCAAAATAGCTCCGTTAAAACCTTTCCTATCACAATCGCTCATCACAACCCTTACCCACAAACATAGAAAATACTCACTATACACTCAGAATACATACAAACAGACTCACAAACAGACACACACTCACAACCACACATACACACACACGCACTCATACACACTACACTGCTCCACTCATTTCATAATTGCTATTATTTCCTTTTGTAAATAATTTATTTGTTTGTGTACCTACTCAAAGCAAAAAATACGCTATAATCATAATAAATTATTCGTATGCTTACAAAATATATATGTAACTACCCAAATGCAATATTAAGAAGCATCTACTTAAGGGTCGGGCCCAGCATCTTTAACACAAGTTGTCTTGTCAACTTAGTAAGGGTGTTGGTGTCGCCACACTAATGTGCAACTTGACTAATGTTATGTACTACCATGTGTTTAATGTAAAATGTAAAACTTGTTATGCAAATAAACTATTATTATTATTATTATTATTCATAGCCGGTGGGCAGAACACACGCTGCTTTTTATGATTCCATACCCAAAGGGTACAAACGGGACCCAATTACTAAGACTCCACTGCCCGTCTGTCTTTTTCTATATATATATAATATAGGCTCGCACTTGACCACTATCTCACCTGATGGTAAACGATGATGTGGTCGACGGTGAAGCACTCTTGCCTAGAAATAACCCATTCACTCTTACCTTAAAGACCCCTAGATTGTAGCTATCGGGCAACACAGACTCCGTCAGGGAATAAGTCTGTCTGTCAACAGGCTGTATCTCATGAACCGTGATAGCTACATAGCTGAAATGTTCACAGATGATGTATTTTTGTTGCGGCTATAACAACAAATACGAAAAACATAATAAAACAAATATGTAAGTGGGGCTCCCATCCTACAAACGTGATTTTTTTTGCCGTTTTTTGCAATAATGGTACGGAACCCTACGTGCGCGAGTCTAACTCGCACTTGGCCGGTTTTTAAATGTTTGGTAAAGGTAAATCACTTTTCTTCTAAAAAGTATAGTTGTTGTTATAACGTGGGATTCAATGGAAATAGCAAATGGGACCCATTGTGAATATCAAAAAATGGGATCTATAACTGAAATGCAACGAAAACAAATCTGTTTTATCCTAATGCGATGATGTTGAGTTGTAGATTAAGGACATGATAAGCTAACTTGAATTTAAAGGATTATTTTAGATATGTTAAGTAAGAGATAAGTAATTGTTGGAAGGAGCTACTAGAAGTGCTCTATTTCATCAATAAAGAACTTGAATCGAATCAATCTACTTAATAGTTATATCTATCTTGTTATTTATTGACGATCAAGAGTTTTTTTTTTAATGTTCGTGGCGACTGATTCGATTGGCATAAACGATATCCTCCAAAAGTACTTACAATATAGGTCTTATAATAAAGGGTTACGTCACTTTTCATAATTTTCAAAACAATGAAAATTGGTTGTCTTTAAACTTTCACAGCACAAAATTAAATGTAATTGCAACTTCATGTTTTTACATACTAGATATCAGCTTCCATAAAATAAAATCGCAAAGATGAAAATCTGCGCTACTTCTAAAAGATCTCGAGAAACGCGGCCAAGTTCTTTCAAATTATGCTTGATGAGACATATTTAATAGCAGCTGATGTTGCATAAATAAGCGTTAAATGAAAAACTTGTTTGGCATGGTTTATTTACTTTAATAATTTGACAGGAAAGATTTCTTTAAAGTGGCAGATGTCGACGTCTAGATTGTTTTGAATAAATTTGCGTAATGGTGGAGATTCGATTAAGTAGGTATCTATTACCGCGCGAATTTGCAATTATATGCGTCACATCGTAATGTTGTTAAACTGTAACCGTAATATCAGTATATGTGTGGATGTATGAGTGTGTACATGTACGGATGTGTGCATGTACGGGTGTATAGGTGTATGGATGTGTTTAGATATGATAATGTGTTCAGCTTAAGTTAATGAGGTTGCGGGAACTGTTTTCGGTTGTGATAGGTTTTTGATTAAATCCATTACTACGAGCTGAGTGTTTTCCCGGATTAGAATCAGCTACGGGTATAGTCTTCTGAACATCGGCTTCGTACGAGGTGACCTAGTTAGATAAACTATATTTTTTACAATTTTTGGCCTTGTTTTTTTATTGTATCTTTTTGAAAAAATATATATAACTATAGCATTTTTTTATTCTTTTTTTTATTTTTTATTTATCTATAGGTTCGCGTTTGACCACTATCTCGCCTGATGGTAAGTGATGATGTGGTCGACGGTGAAGCACGCTTGCCTAGAAGCTCTTGCTTCTTGTTTTCAGTAGAATTATTAAACTTATTTTCAGTATAATTAATAATAGAAAGTTAAAGTACAATATACGAATATCTATCTATTATAAACTTAATAAATCTATACTCGATACAATCTAAGAAGTCGGATTTGTCAACTATAAAATAGTTGTGTGAGTAACATAGTAATTTGTGATGTATGTGTTGATATTTAGATTAAGTAGGTAGTATGTTATAATTTGTTATTGTGAGTACCGCCGCGCCACGGCGCCAGTCTACGAATATACGCTGTGCTATCGAGACGTTACGTTGTTTTATTCTGCTCCTAGCTGACCAGGCACCTGCTGCTAACATATTTCTCAGTGGCGACGAGAAGTGAACATTTCACGTGTGGAATTGACTGTGTACAATGTCGATCGGAAAGATAAGCGAGTTTAATGTACACAAAGACGATTGGGAACTATATGTCGAACGGTTAGAACAATACTTCGTAGTGAACGACATAAAGAAAGATTTGCATGTACCGACGCTAATAACCGTTATGGGAGCAGAGATCTACGAGTTGCTTGTCAATCTGTGTACACCGAATAAACCAAAAACTAAGACGTTTGAGCAGTTATCGGAAATTATGGGTAAACATTTACAACCTAAACCTAGTGAACTCGCCGAGAGGTATAAATACAGGCATAGAAAACAGAAAGAGGGTGAAACCATATCCGAGTACGTGGCCGTGCTTAAGAAGATGTCGAAGACCTGTGAGTTCGGAAGTTGGCTCGAGGAAAGTTTGAGAGATCAATTGGTGTGCGGAATAGCGAGCGAGAATATTAGGCAACGGTTATTCGCAGAGTCAAAACTGGATTTTGCCAAGGCGTATAAACTTGCCGCCAGCATGGAATCAGCAGAGAAGGACGCCGCTATAGTGGAGGGTCCTAAATCGTCAGCGGGAACGGACACTAGTTCGGTGACGTGTCAAGCGATGACGACGACACGGCATACAGCGAGCGGGGCGGAGCGCGGCGGGCAGCCGGGCGTCGTGCGGCGCGATGAGCGCGAGCGACGAGATTTCCGGGAGCGGCGCGCGGGCCACGAGTCTGTGCTGGGTGAGCGGGCTCGGCTGGGGGAGCGAGCTCGGCCGCAGCGGCTGTGTCGGGTGTGTGGCGCTAACCACAACGAATCGACGTGCAAGTTCGCCAGTTACGTGTGTAGGGTGTGCAACCGGCAAGGACACCTACGACGTAGGTGTCCCATCAATATGGTGGGACAGCATCAGGTAGACTTGCAAACAGCAGACATTGACGAAGAGGCGGACAGTGACGAGGTAACTTTTGTTGATGTTTGTCGGTTGTCGATATCAAGTTGCAAACCTATTTATATATCACTGAACGTACATAATAAAGACATTGCTATGGAATGTGACACGGGTAGTGCAGTATCTTGTATTAGTCGCGAGTGTTACAGTAAATTATTTAGCGATCTTTCGCTACAACCTTGTAAAGTAATTTTAAGATATTACACTGGTGAGACTGTAAAACCGCTAGGTATAATAAGACCGCTAGTTCGGTATAAGAATAGAAGTGAATTTTTAGAATTACTTGTTATCGAAAAGGGAAAAACTGTACTTTTAGGGCGACATTGGATAGCGGCATTAAAGATACAACTACCCGATTTAAGTTATGATGTGCATAAAATGTGGGAAAGTAATGATTATGATATACCCTTTTTCAGTTCCAAATACTGTAACGTGTTTGCGGAGGGTCTCGGGCGCTTCACGGGCGGCGCAGTGAGCATACACGTGCGCCCGGGCTCGCGACCGGTGTTTATGCGCGCGCGCCCCCTGGCATACGCGCTACGCGAGCCGGTGGAGCGCGCGCTGGACCAGTTCGTGCGCGACGGAGTTCTCACCCCAGTAGAGCGTTCCGACTGGGCTACGCCGATAGTTCCAGTGGTAAAAAAGGATGGTAGCATTCGAATCTGTGCCGATTATAAACTAACCTTAAACAAAGTGATAGAAATTGATCGTTATCCGCTGCCTAGGGTAGAAGATTTGTTATTTCGTCTGCGAGGGGGTGAATACTACAGTAAAATCGATTTGTCTCAAGCGTACGCGCAATTCGAGCTCGATGACACAAAAAAATATACAGTGATAAATACCCATAAAGGCTTATATATGTACAACAGATTAGTATATGGTTTAGCGTCTAGCCCGGGTATTTTTCAAAGGCGAATAGAACAGTTATTTGCTGACATGCCGCGTGTAGGTGTCTTCCTTGACGATATAATCGTGACAGGTAGTACGAAGGCCGACCATATAAGTAATTTGCATAAAGTCTTTCAGCGTTTGCAAGACTATGGACTAAGAGTGAAGAAGGAAAAATGCGGGTATTCCGGTAATGGCCGCTTCACGACTACAGCGGTGGGCAGTACTCCTATCGGGTTATAATTACAAGATTGAGTACATCACTTCTAGTAAGAACAGTGCAGATGCTTTATCACGCCTGCCATGTAAGAATAATTACTCGGGTAACGCAAAAACAGAAAGTACGTATGTTAACTTTGTAGAAATTTTTTTACCCGTCACTAGCAGTTATATCAAGCAAGTGATATCCAAAGATAAGATTCTTGGTAGGGTGATGTTATACATACATTCAGGTTGGCCGTCAGTTTGTCCTAGTGATGAGATTAAACCATTCTTTGCTAGGAGAAACGAATTGTATGTAGAATGTGGGTGCATAATGTGGGGCTATCGTATGGTAATCCCACATGCATTACAATGCCAAATATTACAACAATTGCATAGCAGTCATATGGGTATTGTTAAGATGAAAAGTCTGGCTAGGAGTTATGTCTGGTGGCCTAACATCGATAAAGATATCGAGGACTTAGGTAAGGGTTGTGAGACATGTGCGGCGGAAGCAAATGCGCCCCCGCGAGCTACTATTCAGCCATGGCCGTATTATACTCAACCGTGTACTAGACTACACATTGATTTTTTGGGACCATATCGAGGTATGACATTCCTGGTATTGATAGATTCGTCATCAAAATGGTTAGAAATATTCGAAATGTCACGAACTAACGCGTCTAACGTTATTAAAGTATTGCGTTCGACTTTTGCGCGGTTCGGTTTACCGGAACAGTTGGTTTCAGATCAGGGACCACCTTTCACCAGCACGGAATTCAAAAATTTTCTTGTGAAAAATGGTATTAGGCAGTATTTTTCACCCGCATATCATCCATCTTCAAACGGAGCTGCAGAAAATGCAGTAAACATTTGCAAACGCACTATTAAAAAGGCAATTAGAGATCGCGTGGACGTAGACACAGCTTTACAAACATTTCTACTAGCATACAGAAATACAGCGCACAGCACTACAGGTGAGACACCCGCTATGTTGTTACAGAAACGAACATTACGTTCCAGGCTAGATTTGTTACGGACAGAACGATCAGTAGGTACCAGAGTGCAGGATGCGCAGCAGAGACAAATCGATTCATCTGGAGGGGTTCCGCGATCTTTCAACGAGGGGGATCCTGTTTGGATGAGGGATTACAATTCCTCAAACAAATGGGTAAAAGGTTCGATATCAAACGTGGATAGTACTCGACGGTATATGATAGCAAGGGATAACGGCCAATTAATTAAGACACGTGGACCAGATACGGCGCAGATCACGGGTATCGGTTGGTGGACCGAATACTGAAGAGGAGGGAACAATGGAGGGTGAGAGCTCCGTAGCGCAGGCTGGGGACAATTTAATAGTGTCAGGGAAGAAGGAGGATGACCGCAGTGATGAGTGTGTGAGTGAAGAAAGTGAGTCGAAACTGAAAATAAACGATGAAGTAGGAGGTATTGCTTATGATCAGCCATCTAATCAATCACCTGGTTTATCAGCCCAGCAGCAAGCAGAGTACCCAAAGCGAACCCGCAAACCCGTTATCAGATACCCGTGTATTTGAAACATAAAACTTATTGTATTGATAAAACTATTGTAATTTAAGAAGGGAGGTGTGATGTATGTGTTGATATTTAGATTAAGTAGGTAGTACCAGGCCCCTCAGAAAGTATTGCGAAAAAAAGTTTTTATATATGGGAGACTGGCCAGTTATAATGTTTTTCGAAAATATGATTATTTATAAGTAAAAATAAGTAAGTTCCAATTTCAAAATTTCCCTCCACATTTTTTGCGAGTTAATTCAAAGTATTGTGTCTCACTGAAATATGGATCTGCGCCGGGAACATTTTAGAGCTATGATTTTATACGATTTCAAGTGTCGCCTGAAACCGGATGAATCTTACGATAGACTTCAAATGGCATTCATGGATGAAGGCCCTTCCAAGGCAACCGTGTATCGTTGGTATAACGAATTCAAGCGCGGTCGACCAACTTTGGGGGATGACGAAAGAAGCGGTCGCCCTTTGACGGCTGTTACCGAAGAAAACGTGCTAGCAGTGAAAAATTTAATCCAAGACAATAGGCGAATTACATATCAGGAGATTCAACACATATTGAAGATTGGATCGGGAAGCGTTCACGAGATTCTACACAGCCATCTTCGCGTGAGGAGGATAGTATCACGCTGGGTGCCGCACAACCTCACCGATGCTCAGAAGCAGGCCCGGGTGGAATGGTGCCGTGATATGCTTAACAAATTTGAAGCAGGCTCGTCTCGGCGTGTTTACGACATCGTTACAGGTGATGAGTCCTGGATTTATCAATACGACCCAGAAACCAAGCGCCAGTCGACTGTTTGGGTGTTTCAAAATGAGCCAACGCCTACCAAAGTGAAGCGATCTAGAAGCGGGGGTAAGATTTTGATCGCTAGCTTCTTTAATTTGACTGGCCACTTGGTATCAATTCCCTTACGGGATCAAAGAAGCATTAATGCCGAATGGTATACTACCAAATGTTTGCCAGAAGTTTTCTCTGTTATAAGCAACAAGCGACCAAACACAGGGCTCCGCGGGCTACTGCTCCACCACGACAATGCACCTGCGCACACCGCACTCAAAACGAGGGACTTCCTGGACAGCACGCCAGTCAAACTCCTGGGTCACCCTCCTTACAGCCCTGATCTAGCACCGTGTGACTTCTTTTTATTCCCAAAAATAAAAAATCAGCTCAAAGGGATACAATTTTCGTCGCCGGAAGATGCGCTGGCTGCGTTCGAGCAGGCTGTAAACGAGGTGTCTGCGGCGGACTGGAAAAAGTGTTTTGAAAACTGGTTTAGGCGCATGAATCTTTGTATAGAGGCTGGTGGAAAGTACTTTGAAAAGATTTAATAAAAATATATGTACGTATAGAACAATTTTTTTTAGTTTCGCAAAACTTTCTGAGTGTCCCACGTATGTTATAATTTGTTATTGTGAGTACCGCCGCGCCACGGCGCCAGTCTACGAATATACGCTGTGCTATCGAGACGTTACGTTGTTTTATTCTGCTCCTAGCTGACCAGGCACCTGCTGCTAACATATTTCTCATAATTAATTAGTATTATGAATTTAATTTTTTATCGCGTGTGTTTGAATTATCGTGGCATGTATATTGAGAAACGTCATCGGACTACTTAGATTGTCACGATTAATAAGGATTGTGTTTTTGTATAGACCAAGTAACATTTGTATCACCGTCCTATCATCCGAGCAATGGTGGTAACGCTTTGACCTTAAGCTCGCCTAGCATAATAGGTACAGAGTTTCAATAGTACACAAGGGCAGCTGGTTCTGTTATCTTGATATTGTACCACTGTAATTACCCACCTATATATGAAAAGTAGAACTAAACCGCAAATTGACAAACTAATTAAAAATATGCGATGCCTTAAATCTTGAGACTGTACTCTGCCCTATTTAACACGACAAAGTTAGAAAATAAATACTAAGGAACCTACGATATTTTCTTTACTTTAAAACGAAAGGTACAAAATGTCCTTTGTTGTTTTTCCGCTTCCGTCTTGACTGAGAAAAATGGATCGCCCAGGTGCTTCCGATAGCATTAACTTTTTAGCAAAATCTAATTGGATAATATAAGTACCTACGTAGGAATATAAGTCATAATTATTGCAATACTAAAGCCGATGATCCACTCAACATTGAAATATTATTATGTAAATTTATAATACACATTGATTTACCCACAACAATCCAATTTTACAACGGAATCCGTTTATTGTTACAGTTTAATCATAATATTTAATTAATTTCCGATTAATGTCAGAGTATGAAACGTTACAGTATAATTGAAAGTCGGCGTTTCATAAAATTACTTATTGTTCATAACGGTTCCCTGTAATATCGTAAGCGCTTCGATGGTGCGCCGCAACAGATCGCCCTAATGAGAAAAGTTGGATAGCCTTCGTGAGCCTCAGAAACAATGCCGACACCCAACAATTTCCTGACACTGGACAATCAATTCAAAAGCTTTTTACAGCTCAGAAGTGGGAGGTGGCCCCCTTCACACCACCTCTCCCCCTTTCTGAGTTTCAACTTGCTTGTTTTCGACATTTACGCTTTTAAAAAACCCAAAAATAAATTATCACGCTTTGATTGTTCCGTCAAAAGTAATAAAGAGAACGGCGGTGACGTAGACGTTTTCATTATTCGATTAGACGAAAAGTGAGCAATCGTGTTCGTGTTCTGGAACCCGTCTTGTCAACCTTATTGCGCGGTTCCTAGAAATAAATTAGGTCATTATTTTCTACACTTTTGGGATAAAATTCCGACACTTCTTTTGCAAGTACCAAGCTCTCGCTTCAACAAAACATCAAAGCCGTGGAATTTTACCAAACGAACAAATATACTTTCTCTTTATAGGTATACAATGTCAGGAACTGGGATTTGTAATTATAACTACTGTTATAATAATTATTTATCGCAATGCAGCTATCTTTGTACCTCATCGTTAATTAACTATTTAGGTCAAACTATTACCTGCTCTATAATTGTTACGAATAAAAATGCTTTCACGAATGTGTAAAAACGGTTCTGGAAATACGTAAATACGGTTTTATGTTCTGCATAAAATATTTAATTCACGACCACACGCAATGACCATTATTTCTTAGATGTCTAAGATGTTGCTTTTTTTAATTTATTTATCTCATTTTCTCTTTTCCTTTCCCTCCCCGGCGAATATTATAGGGGAGTTTGTTTTCTTGTTTACAAAAGACCATACGGAGTGGCGTGTTTGCCTTTGTTCGCGTAATTACATTGTTACTTTCGTACCGCACCTGTCGCCGTCAAATGCTGCTGACAAATTTTCACATTATAAGCTTCGAAACTTATTAAAAGAACAATTAAGAACTTCAACTAGTCCCTGTAGTGTTTTCGGCACTAGAATTTTACACGACGAAATAATTTAAACGAACTTATGAATATTGTGTAGTGAGAAAATTAATTAAGACGTGAGAAAACTGCTTATTCGCTTTATATTTCGTTGAAGTCTAAACTTAAATTGAGCATTCCAATGTTTTCTTGAATAATTGTGCTTTTAATTCTACCAATTTATTTAATAAACTCGATGAAGTCTGCGTTGTAATTAAATTGAATATCGGTGATGCGATTTCCCTCCGTAACTGCGTCAAACTAATTACGAGCTGTTATCTGCATCAACAAACGATTTCGCAACATATTCTCTGATTCATATCAGTCATAATATTAAAATACGTGAAACATAAATTTATATGTAAATCAGTGCGGGGTACTGTTTCATTTGTGGAGTAATTACGGATTACTAGATGACGTGGTATGGTGGCCGGATATGGAGCTTATTATGAAAGAGGATCAGTAGCTTTAAAGTTAAATTAATATAATGAGCCCATTTTTAGGGTTCCGTAGCCAAATGGCAAAAAACGGAACCCTTATAGATTTGTCATGTCTGTCTGTCTGTCCGTCCGTATGTTACAGCCACTTTTAACCGAAACTATAAGAATTATGCTGTTGAAACTTGGTAAGTAGATGTATTCTGTGAACCGCATTAAGATTTTTACACAAAAATAGAAAAAAAACAATAAATTTGGGGGGTTCCCATACTTTAAACTGAAAATATTTTTTTTTTTTCATCAATCCGATACGTGTGGGATATCTATAGATAAGCCTTCAAAAATGATATTGAGGTTCCTAATATAATTTTTTTCTAAACTGAATAGTTTGCGCGAGAGACACTTCCAAAGTGGTAAAATGTCCCCCCCCCCCCTGTAACTTCTAAAATAAGAGAATGATAAAACTAAAAAAAATATGTGATGTACATTACCATGTAAACTGCTACCGAAAATTGGTTTGAACGAGATCTAGTAAGTAGTTTTTTTTTAATACGTCTTAAATCGACGCACTTGGCCGGTTTTTTTTTTAATTTTAATCCTTATCAACCAGCTCGTTTATTTCTATATTTTTTTCATAAGTAGAAGTGACGCGCAAGCTTTTCTCTGAAACCAACTTAATCAAATTGAAGCCGATGCGGCGTCCAAAACAACAAAGCTGCTACCTACAATTTTTTGTTTTCGATTCAAAGGATATTTTTCGTGGCACAGAATAGTAAAGATACCACATATAGATTTGAGTTGTCAGTTCTTGCCGAAGCCCCTCGTCACACGAGGCTGGACTGTCACAGCCGTATATTTTTTCTGGCCCACTGGATTACACTACACGGATACATAAACATGATTTGATGTGTGTTCGTCTTTTATGATGAGCGTGGAGTAAAGAACCTTCGTAATATGTGTCACATGGTACCTTATATTTATTTTTCCCTTCGTTTTTATTTATTAAATAATTTTTAGATCTATAAGGCCCACTTGCGTGAAAAACTTAACTGTCAGTTAGTTAATTGACAAATATGTCACAAAATATTGTTAATTTAACGTCTGCAATAAGTTTTTCGCGCCGGTGGGCCTTATTAGGCAGTTGCTATAGAGTGGTATCAAGATGGTTGTCATATTAAAAGATACTACAGTTTTATTTTTATATATACCTGCATTTTTTTTGGGCAATTGATGTTCTCTTTTCAAAGTATAATTTAATCTTTGCTTTAAGTTTTTCGCAAAAACATCGCATCTTTTATATTAACTTACCTTAAAGGAAAGCGTCCTCCAGTCCTATTAATTGCACCTTCGTCGCACAAAGACTACTCGGAATTAAATCGAATTCACGGAAAAGCAGACAAGTCACTTCATTAAAATAACATGAGAGTGTGGGATACTCGCTTCGACATTTTTTATTCCAGACTTACGAACATTATTTTCGTAGAATCGGAGCGTTTTAAATGATGTCATATTTTATAACGGAGATGACGTGTATGTTGTTTCTAAGTAGGTACAATTTTAATAAAATTAGTTTTATCTTAATATGGGTCCACACCAAATACTTCTTTCCTAGAATAAATGTTTAATTTTATTTTGTAATAAGTACGAATCCTTAAATAAGGTACCTTAACAGGCTTTCAATACTCGGTTACAAGGGAAGTTTCAGGCATTTTATACGTAAAGCTAAAGTTAAACTTAGCAGCCTTATAAATTCTGCACTCGATCGAACGAATTGCTTAGATTGTAGTTTCTTGGTAAACTTATTATGATCACAAAAGTTGGAAATCTGAAATAAGTAGGATAAGGTTAAAAGAAAATATACCATCATTATGTAAACAATAGTTATCTATGTTTATTTATAATTCAAATTCAAATAATATATCACATATCACATCACATCATCAGCCTATTAATTTTCCCACTGCTGGGACACAGGCCTCCTCTTTGTGAGAGGGAATGGGCCGTAATCCACCTCGCGGGCCCAGTGCGGGTTGGTGGATGTCACATGTCTTCGAATTTTTGGTTCTAGGACATGCCGGTTTCCTTACGATGTTTTCCTTCACCGTTTTTGAGTGCAGTGGTGATGAAATAATTGACACAAAGAGCGCCTGCCTGGGCTCGAACCCACGACCTACAACTTGTAAGTCGCGGCCGATACCGCAGACATGTGGTTATTCCATCATTATTGAGTGAGTCATTATTATGTACAAGATTTTAATGAAGTTGGCTTGAACTATTTTCACCAAAATATAATGATGGCATTACGTTTTGTTTCCATTCTGTCTATCAGACGTACGGCGTTGCGCCATTGGCCAAAACTTTTGGGAGCACTTTTATTATGCGTACAGCTAAGAAGTCGTAATCTCTGCCGGAGTCTGTGTTTCCCGACAGCTATATTCTAGGGATCTTGAAGTCAAGAGTGAATAGGTTATTTCTAGGTAAGCGTGCCGAACACATCATCGGTTACCATCAGGTGAGATAGTGCTCATACGCGAAACTAGAGACAATACAAAAAAAAAACTTATCTTAATTTTAAATTAACAGATAAGATCTATGATAATATTCCTCGGAAATATTCTGAAAGTATTTTGAGTCAACGTTAAATATTATAAACTCAAAGGGAAGACCCAGTTTCGAGGCAAGGGAACGTTTCCTCCATCGATAAGGGAACCACGGTCATGATACTCTAGAGATACGGTCATTTTACCTAACGCTCGGTGCGTCAGTCAGATTAAATTAAATGAAAATATATTAATGAGAAATTCGACGTACTCCGGTGTACAAGACACTAATATTTAATGTTGAAAATATTGTTTCAGGATAGCTATAAGATGTGAAAGGAAAAACCACGCCAGAATAATGTGTCACAGTTTTTTTCTAAATGCTTTAAATGAAGGTATAGTTTTCATTAAAGGCAATAAATACATCTAAGCACAGTAACCCAACCTTTCTGATTGCGTCCAAAATATTGCTAAATATTTATAAAAACACCCATTAGATTATTGTAAATACTTCAGTACTTATTTACTAGTGCGTATTCCATAGCGAGGAGCTAAATGAGGAGCTCGTGGTTAAATGAGGAGCTCGTAGCTAAATAATTACAGCCGCACCGGTCGATCATCAACGTTAAGCAACGCTTGACGAGGTCGATCCGTGGATGGGTGACCATTTCAACATACCAAGTTTCCTCCGTGCCTCGGCAAGTCGTTGGTCCCAGCTGTCATTTGAAGATCTTAAACAGTCGTTACGGGTAGTCAGAAGCCTGCGGTCTGACACCATTCTAGCCAAGAGGTATCGTGTTACCCAGTTACTGGGTTGTGGAGGTCAGATAGGCAATCGTTCCATGTAAACACTGGACCTCAGCTGAATCCAGTTAGACTGGAAGCCGACCCCAACATAGTTGGGAAAAGGCTAGGCAGATTGATTGATGAGCAGATTCTATGGCGAATTTTAATTAAGAATTTGATATTCATCAGTGTTTAGTTTCTAATAAGTTTCTATAGATAAGGCTGACATCGTGTATCTTTTGTAGTGTCCAGTTAATTACTTACCCATTTAAACGAAACATCATCCAAATGACATTTTTCAAGTAGAATTTCATTAGCATAGATAGGAAATTTCACGTTAATTAATATTCGCCGTTGCTTTGAGAAATGAGGGTTACGTCTGACCGCTTCATTCTCGTTTGACAAGATTAATGGAATAATGCCACGCAACCACTGCCTCACGATCATTATTGAATCTGTTTTGAATATTATTCCAATCATACTTTACTTGCTAATTGATTTTTGTTTCTACCTTTTCAATAGGGACGTATCCTAGGTAAATATGTAGGTAAATGATCCGTCAGTTAGATTAACTAAAAATATTGTAAAAGTTTTTTTTTGCTATATCAAATCAATAAAAATTTACAAAATAGAGGGTTTGTGACGTCACCTCTAAGTATAAAATGTAATATAGCATGACATCGTCATCATCTGCCTAGCCTTTTTCAGGATTTTTCGGATTCAACTGAGTACCAGTTTGGAGCACATGGAGTGACTGCCTATCTGACAACCAAGTAACTGGGCAACACAATACCCCTTGGCAAGACTGGTGTCAGATCTAAGGCTTCTGACTACCCGTAACGACTGTCAAAGATCTTCAAAAGGCAGCCGGGACCAACGGCTTAACATGCTTGCCGAGGCACGGAGGAAACTCGGTATGTTGAAATGGTTACCCATCCACGGACTGACCTCGGCAAGCGTTGCTTCACCTTGAAGATCGATCCGTGCGGCTGTTATTATTTAGCCACGAGCTCCTCGTAATATAGCATGACGTCACGCGAAATGCGTCCAATATTTTTTAGTAATCCAACTGAAGGACTACATAGATTTTATCATAAATCTAACCTTAAGTGAAACGTTGGCAAAAGAGTAGTGTTAAAACATAAAACCAACCAAATCCACGAGTCAGCGGTTAACCACAAGAATCCGAGTTCTTAAAATAATGTAGGCAGTAACATCAAGTGCTGTTAACGTAGTGAAAAAGCCTTTGTTTTGTTAATTACTGAGCTCCGGGCAGTCCGCACCTGCTTCCACCGCACCAGAATAAACTGCGCGACTAAATTCCCCCTGTTTAAATTAAAAGATACTCCTGACCAATAGTTACTTGCACCCGCACAAAATGGAATTTCAAATTAACTCGAATTTTGGGCAAACTTTAAAAATACACTCCGTACCATCTGTATAGGCTATAGAGTATAGAGCCTCTGTAAATGATGACGTTAATAATTCCATTATAGGGGCGGCTATAAATTCTTTGGGTACACTTTCCTCTGGTATAGACAGTAGTTAGAACGAGTAATGGAACAGAAGAGGTACTGCCGAGTAATAATTGAAGTTACGATCAATGAAATGCTCACGGCACGAGGCGGAAACTTGTTTATATTTATGTCTATACAACTGAGACTTTATTTATACTAAACCCTATGTAGGTACTGTCTGTCAATGTATAAAGGCAACGTAATTACATTTTGAAGGATCCAATAAACTATACGTACTCCAACATCATT
Source organism: Orthosia gothica (assembly GCA_949775005.1). Classification (NCBI taxonomy): domain Eukaryota; kingdom Metazoa; phylum Arthropoda; class Insecta; order Lepidoptera; family Noctuidae; genus Orthosia; species Orthosia gothica. Next base: position 1,526,208 of record OX459054.1, read on the forward strand.
TATTATCCTTGTCTCCTAATACCAGGAATTAATTTGCCGAAGAATTCCTGAACAAGTGTACTAGCTTTCCTTATGAAATTCCGACGTTGTACACAGATTAAGATTAGTGACAGATTGTCTTGATATAGTTATAACAAAGGACTACATTTTCTTATGTCTAGAAGCTTAGATATCTTTACAGACGTAGGCGTCAGATGACATATTTTGACGCTGGAATTTATAATTATTATGTAGTAGCTTCTGCCAACGGCTTCACCCGCGTGAAAGTATCCCGAGGGAACATATTCCCTTGGATGAAAAGTCCTATATGCTATTTTTGACTATAATCTATCTCTGTGCCAAATTGCCTGATTTAGTAACAAACAAACACACATCCAAACTTTTGCATTTATTAATATTATATATACGTGGGACACTCAGAAAGTTTTGCGAAACTAAAAAAACTTGTTCTATACGTACATATATTTTTATTAAATCTTTTCAAAGTACTTTCCACCAGCCTCTATACAAAGATTCATGCGCCTAAACCAGTTTTCAAAACACTTTTTCCAGTCCGCCGCAGACACCTCGTTTACAGCCTGCTCGAACGCAGCCAGCGCATCTTCCGGCGACGAAAATTGTATCCCTTTGAGCAGATTTTTTATTTTTGGGAATAAAAAGAAGTCACACGGTGCTAGATCAGGGCTGTAAGGAGGGTGACCCAGGAGTTTGACTGGCGTGCTGTCCAGGAAGTCCCTCGTTTTGAGTGCGGTGTGCGCAGGTGCATTGTCGTGGTGGAGCAGTAGCCCGCGGAGCCCTGTGTTTGGTCGCTTGTTGCTTATAACAGAGAAAACTTCTGGCAAACATTTGGTAGTATACCATTCGGCATTAATGCTTCTTTGATCCCGTAAGGGAATTGATACCAAGTGGCCAGTCAAATTAAAAAAGCTAGCGATCAAAATCTTACCCCCGCTTCTAGATCGCTTCACTTTGGTAGGCGTTGGCTCATTTTGAAACACCCAAACAGTCGACTGGCGCTTGGTTTCTGGGTCGTATTGATAAATCCAGGACTCATCACCTGTAACGATGTCGTAAACATGCCGAGACGAGCCTGCTTCAAATTTGTTAAGCATATCACGGCACCATTCCACCCGGGCCTGCTTCTGAGCATCGGTGAGGTTGTGCGGCACCCAGCGTGATACTATCCTCCTCACGCGAAGATGGCTGTGTAGAATCTCGTGAACGCTTCCCGATCCAATCTTCAATATGTGTTGAATCTCCTGATATGTAATTCGCCTATTGTCTTGGATTAAATTTTTCACTGCTAGCACGTTTTCTTCGGTAACAGCCGTCAAAGGGCGACCGCTTCTTTCGTCATCCCCCAAAGTTGGTCGACCGCGCTTGAATTCGTTATACCAACGATACACGGTTGCCTTGGAAGGGCCTTCATCCATGAATGCCATTTGAAGTCTATCGTACGATTCATCCGGTTTCAGGCGACACTTGAAATCGTATAAAATCATAGCTCTAAAATGTTCCCGGCGCAGATCCATATTTCAGTGAGACACAATACTTTGAATTAACTCGCAAAAAATGTGGAGGGAAATTTTGAAATTGGAACTTACTTATTTTTACTTATAAATAATCATATTTTCAAAAAACATTATAACTGGCCAGTCTCCCATATATAAAAACTTTTTTTCGCAATACTTTCTGAGGGGCCTGGTATATTACTAGCTGACCCCCGCGGATTCGCTTCCGTCAAAATTATAGCCTATGTTACTCGGGAATAATGTAGCTTTCCATAGGCGAAAGAATTTTTTAATCGGTCCAGTAGTTTCGGAGCCTATTCGGTACAAACAAACAAAAAAATCTTTCCTCTTTATAATATTGATATAGAAGAAGAAGTAAGAAGTGTGTGTAATATCAACGTTTTATTTTTTTGGCAATATCTAACAAGTTTATTTTTTATAAATAAAGGTTTTAGTTTATAAAAAATCAAAAAGCTTTATAAAAAATATATTTTAGTTAAAATAAATTGTTACTAATCCATATTTGTTGTGGTATGGCATCAAACATCGGAACTTTTTACTGCTACGAATTATGTTTTGTAATGTGCTACGCGCCTATCTGTGCTACGCGTTACGCTACAGTGCTGCTACGCCATACTACGAGCTACGCAAAACGTCTACTACGAATATAATGAAGGTAGATATTCACGAGAAGGAAAACACACTTATCCTAAGGCATTCATTCAAATATGTACCTAAGTCTAATGATGCCCGAACTTAACGTCTAGACTAGAACAATACAAAAAACGCACACAACAACTTGTGAAGTGCGTGCCATTGTCACAATCGTAGGACGTAATCACATTAGTACTTGAGGTGAGACGGCGACGCGTGCGCTATCACTGCCGGGGGCGAAGCTCCTGAGAGAGGCACGAGCACCCTTAGCGCCCCCACTGACACAAGACCTACCCTTAATCAAACTACGCAGTTAGTCCTGCCCCTTCAACCACCTTAAAAGATGTCTGAGCCCCCGTTGTATCGAGACGAGGAAACATTTTTAAGAGAATTTTTAAATTTTTATCTCACTTGTATCCTTCTTTGAGGTTAATGTAATTTTGTTTATGGGAGTATCATTTCCTTCTGTATCAAGGTTCTTACGTAGGTACTTGCTAATGTTAAAATAAAATATTTTATACCAAACAACTTATTTAAAATAAAATAAAAGTCAAGTTAAGGGGAAAATCTAGAAGTTCGTGATTAGACCTGTCATACTGTATGGATCAGAATGTCGGGCTGTTAAAAATATGGATGAAAAAAGAATGTTTACAAAAACATACTGCCGACTTCCAAATAAAAACACTACAAAATGAAAAATAACTTTCTTTTTGGAAGTCAGTGTCTTTCGTAGGTACCATTTTTTTTCGTTCTGGACACCGACTTCCAAAAAGAAAGTTATTTTTCACTATGTAGTTTTTTTATTTGGAAGTCGGTAGTAAAAGTTTTTTTTATTTTCACTTTTTAGTTGTACCCGAATATTATGAAACTGACATAACCGCTGAAATGAGAGTGTACTAAGGCTAACTGTACACATCTGCGTACCACTAACGTGACGTAACGTGACGTAACGTGATGTTATGTAATGAAATTGTATAAGCAATAAACAGATATACAATAAACATGCGATTGCAGCAATCCCGAGAGTTTTGCCGTTAGAGCGTACTGACGTGATGTTATGTAATGAAATTGTATAAGCAATAAACAGATATACAATAAACATGCGATTGCAGCAATCCCGAGAGTTTTGCCGTTAGAGCGTACTGACGTGATGTTATGTAATGAAATTGTATAAGCAATTGTAACGTTGTACTCGGCTGCTAACGCATCTGAATCTGAGTAGAAAAAAATAGGAAATAAAAAGTACCTAATTGCGCTTGCAGCTGATGTTTTTAACTGGCAATACTGCAATGAGTAATTAAATACTGTCGCAGACTCCGCGCACGGAACTGTTTTGTTGAAGGTTGGTAGTTGACTTCCCTCTCAATAGGTATGACTGACGCTCGCGGACTTCCTGCGGTTCGTGAACGGGCAGTCAGTCTCGACCGGCGTTCACTTGACACTACGCAGCAGAGAGTGACAGTGTCGGAATAGGCTAATCATACCTCTGCCACCTTCTTATAGTCACGTAGAAATAAATATTTCTTGCATTACCTGCACATTACCGTGGACAATAGAAAATTAATTAATCTCAGTGTAACCCCAAATTGGGGTTCTTCTATACCGGACAATCCTCCGTGTTGCTACAAGGGCTGAGGCTGGACTACCCTACGTGCTACCTCCGATACGAAGATCGACCTACCTACCTGGCTGCCACCAGTCACCTACGTTCTGGAACTACAGGATAGTGGTTTTCTTTCGGCGGTCTAGAACCTAACACGCGCTCGATGTCGAGAACTCACACCAGCCTCTTGCTGGGTTTCTATTTTTTATTTTATATAATATTTTTTTAAATAAATTTTTGTATCTACCCTCTCTTCGAGAGTTTAATTTACCTGCCTGGCCCCCAGAACCGTTACAGTGGCGCCCATACTAGTGGTAGATATCGAGTCGTGTTTGGTTTTTTTCTGCTAGGCATTTCTTTTAGTTTTCTTGGTGCTGGCTGTCTATTTCAGTAGTGTTAGTGTAATACCATGATTACAAGTTGCCAAAAGTGATATTTCTTCTTGCTCTCGCGTATCATTTTGATAAAATTAAACTATGGAAATCTTAAACTACCCACAATTTTATTTCTAATGCACGTTTTGGTAGCTTGAGTATTTGATTTTGTTCTGTTACTCTGTTTGTGTTTAACTATTTATATTTCGTATATGTGAATTTTGCAACACACACCTCTCGGGTAAATTGTGAAATTGTACTTTTGTTTTTTATTGTCTCTTTTTCTTTTGAAATATAACGAATATGTCCTATCACATAAAATTGTTATCGTTAGAATTGGCGGATTCGTCGGGCAAATCTATCGGCCAATGGCATATTAAAGATATGAAGTTAACCAATTACAAGGACTAAATACTTATTACTAAACTTATTACTAAACATACAAACAATATGAAAAAAAAACAGCTTAATGCAAATCATTGACTATAACTACCCAACTATGATTATTCTATCAAATAACTAATTAAAACTAAATAATACTTATAATCAAATAAAAAACCAACAAATTACCAACCCAAACTTACGTACTGCTAAAACTGTCTACCTACATATAACCAAATTTTAACAGCTCGTATTATTATTTATTTAAATTTAAAATTATATAATTATTAGTCTATGCAAACAGTATTCATAGGAAGATGATCTATAATGACATTAATTCCTATAGTACTATTATTACTATCGGTCCTACAACCATAGTACGAAAGCAATCATGGCTCTACCCCATTGATTTCTTTTCCCAATACCAATGGCCCTACACCATAAGTATTCTACAGAGTAGTTCAACTCTAAATAAGCGTGAACATTAGCATCCTAGTTAAATTATCAATAAAGAATTGGTTGTATGTAGACTGCTCAGTACTTAACAAAAAAAAAAAAACACTTGATTCGCGGGAGTGTTTTGTACTGAATTTTAAACGGGACACTTCAAATGTTAGAATGCGGTAACACCGGAACTAAGGTGTTACTGCCGATCAAATGATGAATGAGTGAAGTGTGAAGAATGAAAGGGGAAAGAATGAATGAGCAACGTTGATCAAGTGTCTTCAGAAGCAGTAGAGGCGGATTTTATTTAGGAAAAATCCTACGCTAACAAGGGGGGTACTGAAACGTTGTACTCGGCTGCTAACGCATCTGAATCCGAGTAGAAAAAAATAGGAAATAAAAAGTACCTAATTGCGCTTGCAGCTGATGTTTTTAACTGGCAATACTGCAATGAGTAATTAAATACTGTCGCAGACTCCGCGCACGGAACTGTTTTGTTGAAGGTTGGTAGTTGACTTCCCTCTCAATAGGTATGACTGACGCTCGCGGACTTCCTGCGGTTCGTGAACGGGCAGTCAGTCTCGACCGGCGTTCACTTGACACTACGCAGCAGAGAGTGACAGTGTCGGAATAGGCTAATCATACCTCTGCCACCTTCTTATAGTCACGTAGAAATAAATATTTCTTGCATTACCTGCACATTACCGTGGACAATAGAAAATTAATTAATCTCAGTGTAACCCCAAATTGGGGTTCTTCTATACCGGACAATCCTCCGTGTTGCTACAAGGGCTGAGGCTGGACTACCCTACGTGCTACCTCCGATACGAAGATCGACCTACCTACCTGGCTGCCACCAGTCACCTACGTTCTGGAACTACAGGATAGTGGTTTTCTTTCGGCGGTCTAGAACCTAACACGCGCTCGATGTCGAGAACTCACACCAGCCTCTTGCTGGGTTTCTATTTTTTATTTTATATAATATTTTTTTAAATAAATTTTTGTATC